>JPKE01001753.1:0-29122 GCA_000750995.1 Pseudogymnoascus sp. VKM F-4520 (FW-2644) | reverse complement strand
CAACCCCCTCCCCACCCTCACCTTCCTCAACACCTCCTTCTCCTCCTCCCCCTCCTTCCCCTTCATCTCCGCATCCGCCTGCTTCCCCTCATCCCCCACCGCCTCTCCCTCATCCCCATCCCCTCCCTCAGCATCTAAAAGCTCCTCGCGCACACCGGCAAGGTCGAGCTTCATACTATAAGCATCCTCGCCGTCGGCGTAGTACTTTGCTTCGATCTTGTCGTTCTGGAAACCGAGGGTGTCGCGGTAGAGGCGCAGGGCGGCGTTGTTGGACATGCGGACGTGGAGGGAGACGTATTGGGATTGGAAGGTTTCTACCATTGCTTTTTCTGCTTGCCATTAGTATACGATTCCCCTCCTTAGCTCTATTCAATCCCGATCCCTCTTTTGTCTCTCATCCCCCCCGCTTTTCCAACTCCTGGGACGAAGAAGAAGAGGGGAGAGCAAGGGAAATAGAAAAGGGTAAACCTACGAGCCTGCCTCATCAATTTCTCCGCAATCCCCAACCGCCGATGCGTCCTCATCACACTGAGACTCGTAATATGCCCATGCGCCACCCCATCCGCCGGCTCCTCCTCCATCTTCGCCAACACATACCCTACAATCCTCGGCGGGTCATAGGGCGTCTTGGGGGGCCGCGCGACGTCGACGGCGACGAAGGAGAGTTGCGGCCAGGAGAGCGCGTGGTAGAGGTAGTATTTCATAAAGTAGTTTTCGGGCAGGTTGGTGATGTTGGCGTGTTGCACGTGCGGGATGTCGGAGGCGTGGAGGAGGCGGATGTCCATGGTTGCGGGTTGGGGGGGGGTGTGGTTTCGTGGAGAGGTTTGGGTGGGTGGTGGAGAGGTTATTGGGGTGGTGGATTGGGTCCTGGTGGGTGAGGTGAGGTTGTGTCGGGAGCTGCGATTTTTGATGCGCGGAATATGTGTCCGTGCTCCGGCCGGTGGTACGTGGGTTTGGTAGTAGCGTCATTTCTTGGTGGGGGTGGGATGGCGGCGGGCTGCGGGGTATGGGACACCGACTGCGATGTGAGGGTGGCTCTTTCGGAGAGATCTGCTCCGGTGGGTTGGGGAGTTGGTATAAAGGATGGGATTCTGTGGGAATCTATTGGGGAGGTGGTTATCTGTTCTTGGGGATTTTTTATAGAGCAAGTCGACGAGGAATATAATTGCCTTGCAACGTTTGTCATCTGTTTAGGTGCTGCGTAGATATCGACACGATGGCTCCGGTATTGGTACCTAGAGCTTTGGAGGGAAAGCTCGCTCTTGTGACTGGAGCTTCTAGAGGTTTGACTGCTCCCATGAAGCCTCATTATCTTACTAAAACCTCCCAGGCATTGGCGCCGCCATCGCCGAGAACCTCGCCTCCAAAGGCGCAACCCTAATCCTAAACTACACCTCCTCCTCCTCCAAAGTCTCCACCGAGGAACTCTCCGCCAAGCTCCTCTCCGACCACAGCGTCCCCAGCTACATAATCCAAGCCGACATGGGCACCCTCACCGGCCCCTCCGAACTCATCGCCGGCGCCAAATTCGCCCACGAATCCAACGGCCTCACCTTCATCCTCGACATCATCGTCAACAACGCCGGCGTCGCAGTCAACGACTTCCTCCCCGCCATCAACATCGCCGACTTCGACGCCGGCTACCACGTCAACGTGCGCGGCCCCCTCCTCCTCCTGCAAGCCGCACAACCCCACCTCCCCACCGACCGCTCCGGCCGCATCGTCAACATCTCCAGCATCTCCGCCCAAGCCGGGTTCGTGGGGCAATCCATCTACGGCGGCACGAAAGCGGCCTTGGACGCCATGACGCGGACGTGGGCGCGCGAGCTGGCCGAGAATGCGACTGTGAATTCGATTAACCCGGGGCCTGTGGCGACGAGTATGTGGTTTGGGAATTCGGAGGAGTTTATGACGGGGATTAAGCCGTTTATTCAGGGGGCGCCGTTGGAGAAGGTGAGGCCGGGATTGGATGATCCGGAGCTGGTGGAGGGGGCGGAGTTGGCGGGGGGGAGGCCGGCGTATACGTGGGAGATTGCGGGGGTGGTGGGGATGCTGTGTACGAAGGATGCGGGGTGGGTTACGGGACAGGTTGTGTCGGCGAATGGGGGGATGAGGTTTGGGACTGGTTGAGGATGTGGTGGTGGGTGGTAGATATGGATACATTTGATCGTAGATTATACAAGATGAGCTTGCACTGGAAGAGGACTGGCTATTGTGCACATGGACTTGCGTTGTGATGCTAACGAGGAACAACTTTCATTATTCAGGTCACCATATGTTTCCCGTCCTCCCCACCTCGCAGGGCAAGCAGCGCTCTCACATCCGTGACATGCTGCAGCCCTTCGAGCAGCGGCACCAAATGCAGCAGATCATTATCCGTCGGGTCGTTAATCCAGCCTTCTATTGGGATAGCATTGTCTATAATTCAGTCAGCAACAAGCCCAGCTCCGTCCCCACCACCACACAGACAACATACCTTGATGGAACATGTAGCTCAACGGGCTATTATCCAAAATCATAACCCGGCTCAAGTCAGGCTCCACGCTGCTCAGATCCTTGATAAACGCCCCATGTCTAAACGTGCAATGCTGCCTATACAGCCTCCCGCTAAAGAACTTGCGCTCCTGCTCCAGCCAGTCAATCACCGGGTCCGCATACTCCTGCACCGACGCCGTGAAAATCACCAGGTTATACCACTTGCACACGCGCCGCAGGAAATCGTCGCAGTGCGGCCGCTTGTGCACGTAATACAGGATAGGGTGTTGGGGTCCGGCGATGGGCACCCCTGAGGCCGCGACGAACGTGTTGAGCTTCACCTCCACCATGTGCCCGGTGGACATGCGCCCGCCCTTGGCCATGGAATGGATCAGCGTCTCGTCAAGATCGAGAATCAGAGTCTTCTGCCCCGCCCGCCCGTTGATCGGCTCAGCCATCGTATAGCTCGGCAGCCTCTTCGGGATCAGCGGCCGCGGCGGCGCAGGCGCGCGCGGGTACTTGGCCATCGAAAGCGTCGCCGGCGGCGAGGTTGGGGACTTGAGCGTTGCGGGTGTGATTTCGGTAAATGCAGGGCTGGCGCCACCGGCGCCGTCGGACTGTGTCATGGGCGAGTTTGTGGACTGCGATTTGCGGTGCCTGCGGTTCTGCCGCGCGTCTTCGTTGTGAAGCTTGATGCGGATAGAGCGGCGCGCGGGGGTTGTCTCGTCGTTCGGCTTGAGAGATTTAGAGCGGGTGTGCCTGATGCTTGAGCTAGATGGGCGGGAGTCGGCGTCGCGCTCGGATTCGGATTCGGAGGAGAGCTGGGAGGATAGTGAGGCGTTCTTCTGGGGCCGTGTTGAGTGCCGCCTGCTTGAGGCTGCGTGCTTCTCTAGTAGCGCAGCGCGTTCGCTGCTCGAGCCTTCGACGGGGTCGAGACGCATCCGCCCTGTCCAAAAATACCCTCCAACCCTCCGCACTTGGTATAAGGGCGCAAAGTTTCCGTCGTGATCGTACAAGCATGCTATTATATAAAATCCAGGCGCTATTATCGCCGACACCACCCATCGTACAGAGTTCACAAACGCGGTCGCTATTCGTTTCGAGAAGACAACGCCCCTCGGCCCCGACTGTATATCCGCCTTCTTATCTTCTAGCATTGGGACCTTCTCGTCTATTCCGTCATGCCCTGCCTCCGTGGAGGTTTCTTCCTCGGCCGCGCCATCCTCTTCCTCGTTCTCGTCTACACCATCCTCGGCAAGACTGCTTGGTTGTATTGGCGAGCTTCCCGCCAGGCTTAGGGAGCTGCCATAAGAGTTTCTTCGCGAAGGCGGCGGCGAAACCCGCGCCGATAGGATGTTTAGAGAGTTCATCTTCGTATCCAAGCCATGAATGAGAGGTGGCGTTGGCGAGTCAAAGGGTGTCGCGTTTTAGGCAGCGAGGCGCTGGTAGAAGATGTCTATAACAGCTAAAGACCACGTTTCGGTTTTGTAGGCAGCCTTGGTGTCGTAGGGGATATCTTTCTCTCGCGACTACTTTTACTGTAGCAGGTTGTCGGATGCGACTGTCGCAGTTGTCGTAATCTTACAATGATCCGGTCTCCTTTGCTGAAGCTGGGCGGGATGCGAACGGTAAACAAAGGCGACAGAAAGTACAATCTTGCTCTTGCCTATAAATCTGCGGATTTGACGGCCACGAAACAAGTCCCTTTCGAGTTGAGTTGTTGAACTTCTTCGTACTGTTGATGACGGTGGTTGGGTTGGCGTTGACATCTACGGCCCGAGCTTCGCCGTAACCCTTGCACTGTTGTCGACGGAACATTTTCCGAACATTGGATTGATGAGCAACTTCTAGCCTCACTCTACTGTGAATAATAGCCTTACAACTTGCGCCTTTTATTCTCCACAACCTTCACACATACTACCACGGCATAGAGAAATACGCCTTTAAGGTCTACCCAGTATCGACTCATTGCCCACAAACTCAAATTAAAAGCGAAGGAGTCACACTTCAACAGCCTCATAAAACGAACAAAGTCAACCCCCCCGCCCCCGCGCGACAATGGCGCCTTCCCAAGCTGGCTTTACGCCAACCCTGTCGACATTTCTAGCATATCTCAAGGACAAAGAGAACAATCCCGTGGAGTCATGCATTGAGCTCCTGATCTCGTTCGTTAACCTCGCATGCTTTTGTCGCGTTGCGAACATATGCTGATTTACCCTCAGACTCCTCAAACAAAGACAAATCAGAAACTCGAGGCCATGTGCCGTTGCGACAGCCAAGCTGCTACGACGAGTCGTATCAAGCATGAAATGGAGAGACGCAGAGGATCTTATTCGACGCATACAGGATGTGGGACAAAGGCTGATGGAAGCCCAGCCCAGAGAGATGGTGGTGGGCAACATTGTCCGACGTGTTCTGGGTCTGATCAGGGATGAAATACTGGAGGATAGAAATGAAGATGTCAGCAGCGATGCGGGCTCTGTAACGCCAAATCGAATGCACGCCGCCCCAGCACTAAGCCACCCGCGACCATCTACCGCCGACTCAGCATCAGCAAGGAGCCCGTTTGACCAGCACGCAAGGCCGTCTCTCATGACATCTCATACATCATACGCAGTAGTTAGCGGAGTCCCTGCTGTCCAGTCGATGTTCAACCTCCTGTCTGCTACTCCGTCCGAGGACCCTACACCACCAGGAGTGCCGTCACCAAGCGACAAAGGCATCGATGCAGCAGCACTCTCAAGGAGGATTACAACCAGCACTCGAGACTTAAAATCGGAGATTTGTGACGGCATCAACGAGATCATCGATGAGCTTCTCCAATCCGACGAACGAATTGCGGGTTATGCCCACGAGCATATCCACTCCAACGAGATTATCCTCACACATACATCGTCACAGACGGTACACCAGTTTCTTCTCAAAGCGGCAGCAAAGCGCAAGTTTACTGTTATTGTCGCGGAATCATATCCCAATGATCATGAGCAGACGCATAGTGCCGCTATGGGTGTGCTAACTCCACACGACGACGAGGAGGATGAACTGGGCCTAGAACAGTTCCAAAAGTCATTAACAGCAGCAGGCCTTACCGTGGTCCTGATCACAGATTCTTCCGTCTTCGCGATTATGTCGCGAGTGAACAAGGTGATCCTGGCAACACACGCAGTTATTGCCAACGGCGGTTTAGTTGCGGCATCCGGGGCTCGTATTATCGCCAAAGCCGCTCACAAGCACCGAACGCCTGTCATTGTGGTGTCTGGTGTTTATAAGCTTAGCCCCCAGTATCCGTATGAGTTTGAATCACTGATCGAATATGGCGACCCGTCAAAGATTACCACCTACGAGGACGGCGACTTTGTGGAGGAGATGGAGGTCGAGAACCCGCTCTTTGACTATGTCCCTCCGGAACTTGTTGATCTTTACATCACCAATCTGTAAGTTTAACCATTTTTTTTGTCGAAGCCTCAACATAAATTCCCCCATATTAACATTTCTTAGCGGGGCACATGCACCGTCATATCTCTACAGAATCGTGGCGGATCATTATAAACCCGAGGATACAAACTTCCACAACCCGGAAGTCCGATTTTGAGTCACTGGAAACGACCAAAAACAAGCTGTCAAAACACTTCAGCGATCGGCGACACGCGGCCTCGCCGTCACCTTTTCAGGATAGATATGCGCTTCGTAAGGCTTGTTTCTGCCGCACGACAATTAACTTGTTCGCCTGTCAGACTTTGGGTTGCATTTCCAGTGGGAAACGCGTAAGCCGGAATGGCGTCGATTGCTGACGTCCGTTGACAATCTGTCAGTAAGATATGGTTGGGTAGCCCGGTAGGGCCGCGTCGGCTCAGCCTTGCACCATCCCTGTGACATCCAGTAGCGGCAAGGGACTTTCCCCGCTCAAATAGATAATACAGTCAATCCTGCTAGGCAGCTCTGCAGAATGCGACAACGTGCAAGACTTTGGATTCCTCACTGTCGTGATCTTTGGTGATGCTCTAGAATTTGAACCGTCGATCGACGTCGACGCAACAGTTGGTCCTTTCTTTTCGTCTCGACGCCTATTGTCAGCTTATCCATCACCCATTTACTACCACATAAACAGTGGTTTGGTACTCTGTCAGCTATGGACAACGCACCCCCACCTCCCTACAGTGAAACCGACATATATTCGAACTCTGGCTGCTCGCCTTTGGGTGCTCCACCTGACCTAAGCCGCTCGACTACCCAAACCGATGATGCCTCTCAGGCTTCGACCAGCAACTCGGTCATTTATACTCCAGCCGAGTCTGTGGATAACGACTCTTATGCATCGGCCGCCCGACTATACTTCGACAGCCGCCCGCACCCGCGCAAGGTTCCCAGACGACCCATTTCACACGAGATCGTCGTAGGGCCTATGAGCACACCGGACGACTTGCCTTATATCCCCGAATTCGCAGATTTAGATATTACAACTCAGGACTGGGCAACATTTATAAACTATGTCATCCCCCACCATATCGATCAAGCAAATGGGCTCGTGGCGAGCGAGAAAATGAAGGCAGAGATCCTAGATAGGCGCATGCATGGGCTTACTCTTTCGTCAGAAAGCGCATCGGACTTATCCGCCGTTGATGCGCAGCTAAATAACCTCCAGCCCTCCAAAGTCGACCTCTCAGGGCCTCCCGAAGCTGATGTTGCAGCTGTGGTCTTGGAGTGGAACACGGGGTTTTTTGGGCCTAGAGGCGTCCGCATCTTAGCTAATGTGAGCGAACCTGATCCGCCTTCTCTTCCGCCGAGGACTACCACCGAGCAACCGGCTACGAGGTCGATGCCTTCCAGGCCAGGGTGGCAAACCACAGGCTCGGAAACGACCTCAGATCGCGATAGCATAGGCAAAGAACGTGAACCGAGAGGATGGGGTTGGGGCCCTCAAGGGCCGGGAGGTAGAGGCCGACACGGGTGCGGATACGGGGACGGCCACGGACACGGACACGGACGTGGCCGCCGAGGACATGGCCGCCATGAAAGGGGTGATTTTGATAGAGAGGTCCCACGGGACGGTTTTAGGGGGTTTGGCCGCCGTGGAGGTTTGGTACGTGCAGATGCCTCCGGGTTTCACGTTGGGAGCGTGATGTCTGCGGGGAATGATGGCTTCCGACTTGGACCTATGGTTGCAGATAAATCCGGATTTCGCATCGGGAATATGCTTGTTGCCAATGACGACGGTTTCAAACTTGGGAGTATGACCTTTGGAAATTCCAATAACCCTAGTGCAGCGCCGCCAAACCCATATACTGAGCGAGGGCGAAACATAAAGGAGGGAGGTGACAAGAATGGTCGTGACAGATCGAGGTCAATCAGCTCGCATAGTTCGTCTAGCGATGATACGGTGGGGACCGAGGACTCGGAGGGAAGCTTACCTGACGTCAGTGATTTGAAACCAAATCAGCTGCATGTTATGAAACAGAGCCTTATGGAATGGCTCAACCACCCCGAGCAACCAGTTAGCAAAGAAAGCGTCAAAACTCTCAAGAAAGACATCAAATTAGCTAAATGGGCCAGGAAACCGGAAGGGCAGGAGCTTACCGAGCTAAAAGCAGAGCTTAAGGCATTGACCAAGGCATTTAAGGAGCTGAAGAAGAGCAGAGCAGTGAAGAGGAAGTCGCTGAGAAAGGAAAGGAGGAAACAGCGAAAAGAACTAAGGTCCCAAGCGAAGCAGAAGAGGAGGGAGGAGAGGGCGGCGAGAAGGAGCCGCGGGAAGGGCAAAGAGAAGGCGGCTACAACAGATTATGATGAGTACGCGCCTTGCGAAACAGGCTTCGTACAGAACGGCACATCCGTTCCAGGGTTTCCGAACGGGCCGCCTGGCATGCGCAACATTCCTTCTATCCCAGGATTTCCGAACGGCCCGCCTGGTATGCACAACATGCCTTCTATCCCAGGGTCTCCAAAGGGTCCCCCTGGCATGCACATTCCGGGCAGCTTCCCAGGCGCAGGCTTCAACCCATTATCGCATGACACACCCAGATCTCCAGGGGAGGTCACAAAGGTTCAGGAAAAGCGTGAGCACTTAGGGAGGGAGGCAGAGCGCATTTTGGCAGATGCGCGCGCTATGCATAAGGAAGCAGAGGAAACAAGATTAAGGGCTGATCAGGAGGAAGACGAAAAGTCAACGCTGAAGCTCCTCGATGTGGCGAAGGACTTAGATGTCGAAGTAGAGAAGCTGTATGAAGCTGCCGACCGATTCATTGCGGAATCGGTCCATTTGGAGGAATATCTGAGGGATATTAATGGTGGCGAGATGCCACAAAGCGATACTGCCGACAAGGAGTATATAAGAAGGATGAGGCAGAGCAGTGGGGTTTCCACTTAATGAGGCGGGCAAATCGGAATGCTCTTACTTTTTAGCGATTTTAATGTATTTATGATATATTTATGTAGACGGCGCTGATTTCCAGCAGCTTGGTCGCTGAACGACACAATTCAACTTATATTAACTTGACAGTCAGTCTGATCCGGTACCTTACATTATCTGACTTGACCTATCTCGCTATCCAGAGCAATGCGGGCAAATTAACAATCCCCAGCAGCTCATCACTGGACATCGACCCTTGCTGGATGGTTGCTCTCGGGTCATTGCCGAAATTATATATTAACCCATGCCCAGATCCTGGGAAAGCTCTCGGGGTAGGTGCGGGGTACAACTGTCTCTCCGCTTATTGACAGGGCAATTTGGGGAAGTCGGGGCGGCTATGTTGCACGGAGAAATAGCTTACTCGTGCCAAATATTTGACTTTAAACTCCTGCGGCCATAGCCCCGCCCCCGCCGGCCACTTTAATGTGCTGCAAGAGCCTAGTTATAAACCAAGCTTTTTCAATTGTTGACAACGGAAGATGGGAGCCCGAAGCCGATATGATGCTGGTTAGTCGTTATATAGAGGGCTTGCCTCTATTGCCAATGGTAGTCGTGAACTCCTGGTGGTACGCGTTCGTGGAGCACTTCGAAATATGAAGATCGCAACGCTACTTACAGCTGCCTGTGTCGCCTTTCAGGGCACAGCAGCAGCAGCCATTTCTGGCAAGCCGTCTACTTTCATAAGGGACTATGATAAACGCGACTTGCTTCAGGATGTCGTTAGTCAGCCCTTCAAGCCCGTATGTGACCGTGACTATGATCTAAACAGTACTTAGGTCACCTGGGATGAGCATTCCTTATTCATCCATGGCAAGCGGGTTATGATTTTTTCGGGAGAAGTTCATCCTTGGAGGTATGTAATTGACTAAATTTGTTGCCGTTCCATTTCTTTTTTTCTTTGGCCTACATTTTTCATTTTACAGAGTGAGAATTATTCAATTGAAGGCATTTTAATGCTTTCTACACCACCCATTGGGAAATGAGACCTTGCTATCTAAGATTTAAATGAGAAACATAACACGGCCCTGACATAATGCTAGACTTCCCGTGCCTTCGTTGTGGTTCGACCTCTTCGAAAAGATTAAGGCCCTTGGCTACAACACCGTGTCTTTCTACGTCGACTGGAACCTTCTTGAGGGGAAGCAAGGAGAGTTCAGAGCAGACGGCGTATTTGCTTACGAGCCCTTCTTCGAAGCCGCTACTAAAGCTGGGATTTGGTTGATCGCAGTGAGTTCACTTCACTCCAGTTGTTTAAATGATTCCAACTGAGATCATGGCCACAGCGTCCGGGTCCATATATCAATGCAGAAGTTGCAGGAGGCGGACTTCCAGGCTGGCTGCAGCGTATCAAAGGCATGATCCGCACAAATGCAGACGACTACATGGAGGCAACAGAATTGTGAGTCCCCTTATTAAAATCTCCAGGAGCTTTTACTCAACCTTGGTAGATATGTTGCTTCCATTGGAGCAATAATTGCTAAGGCTCAAATCACGAATGGCGGCCCAGGTATGCTCAACTGTCCATTCTTCGAGAAAGTTACTGATACGATTTAGTTATCTTGTATCAACCTGAAAACGAGTATTCGGGAGGCATAGAGCCCGCTTTATTCCCCGATGGGCCTTACTTCCAACGTGTCATAGATCAGGTGCGGAAAGCTGGGATTGTTGTCCCACTCATTAACAACGATGCTTGGTCTGGTGGCCATAATGCTCCAGGGACTGGGCTCGGAGAGGTGGACATATATGCTCACGACAACTATCCGTAAGTATCACATACTTTCTCTCTGCTGAAGTACTAACATTTGGGAAGAATTGGATTTGATTGCTCCGATCCCACGGTGTGGCCAGCAGATGGGTTGAGGACCGATCAGTATTCCACTCGCGTTGAAATTAGTCCCAACACCCCCTACACTATTCCCGAGGTATGCCCCTAGCCTTACGCCAGTATCATGGAACAAAAACTAACATATTGACTTAGTTCCAAGGTGGTGCATTCTCACCTTGGGGAGGATGGCCCATTGAGAAATGTGCCGAGCTTGTAAACCAAGAGGCCGAGCGTGTACTCTACAAGAACAACTATGCTGCTGGTATCTCGATCATGAACCTCTACATGGTATTATTCTCTCGTTCCCTTTAATGATGACTTGGTGCTAACTCCTTTGATAGACCTATGGTGGATTGAACTGGGGAAACCTCGGTCACTATGGTGGTTTCTCTACTTACGACTACGGCGCTGTATGATCATTTCGACCCGTGAATATCGTATTGAGCTGACATTAAAACAGGCGATTAAAGCTGACCGAACCATAACGAGAGAAAAGTACAGCGAGGCCAAGCTACAAGCCCAATTCCTCAAGGCTTCGCCAGACTACTTAACTGCAGTCCCAACGAACCTTTCAACTACACTCTATACAGACAATGTCGATCTTGCTGTAACTCCTGTTATTGGCAGCGAGGCGCCATCATCATTTTACATTGTGAGGTACAATGTTTATAACAGCACAGAGACAACGACCTATAGCTTAAATATTGCTACGAGTGCAGGAAAGCTGACCGTACCTCGGTTGGGAGGCAAGCTGACACTCAACGGCCGAGATTCCAAGGTTCACGTCACTGATTACAATGTGGGAGGAACAACACTTCTCTACTCCACCGCAGAGGTATTCACATGGAAGAAATTCGATAGAGGCAAAGTCCTCATTCTGTATGGTGGCCCAGAGGAGCTACACGAGGCATCGATCGTGTCAACTTCCAAGCCAATAATAGTTGAAGGTAAAGGAGTCACCACGAAGCCGATCGATGGCAATGTCGTGCTACAGTGGAAGACATCGACTTCCCGCCGTATTGTAAAAATCGGTGACTTGTCCGTGTATATCCTTGGTAAGGATTCCGTCTTGCACATGGATTGCCTAAACTAACAAGCCAATCCAGATCGCAATTCTGCTTACAACTACTGGGTTCCAGATCTCGCAGATGGATCTGCTGTCATAGTTAAGGCTGGATATCTGGTTCGCACAGCTGCAACGAAAGGTGATACTCTTCAATTGACCGGTGACTTCAACGCAACGACCCCATTTGAGGTTATTGGTGCTCCAAAGTCGGCAAAGAAATTGACAATCAACGGCCAAAATGTTGCTATTGAAACAAGCAAATCCACTGGATCATGGCAGGGCCTCGTTAAATACCAGCGTCCATTTATTAATATTCCAAACCTCGAGAATCTTCAATGGAAGTCTACTGATGCCTTGCCTGAGATTCAAACCAACTATGACGATTCAGCATGGCCTGCCGCGGACAAAAAAACCAGCACAAATACGTATCGTAACCTGACTACTCCAACCAGTCTCTACTCCAGTGACTACGGTTTCCACTATGGGTATCTTATCTATCGTGGACATTTTGTTGCAACTGGAGAGGAGACTACCATCACCATTTATACTCAAGGAAGGAACGCGTACGGCACTTCCGCATGGCTCAATGGAGTTGATCTAGGCTCGAACGCTGGCAATGCAACTGTTGGCGATAGCAACTCAACATACACCCTCGGCAAGCTCTCCAAGGGAAAGCCGTACGTTCTGACGGTGTTGATGGATAACCTTGGATACGACGGAAACTGGGTTATCGGGTCTGATTCAATGAAGAACCCGAACGGGATACTGCACTACGAATTCCCGGGGAGAAAACAATCGGATATCACCTGGAAACTCACAGGAAACCTTGGCGGTGAAGATTACGTTGATAAGACTCGTGGCCCACTGAACGAAGGTGGCCTGTTCCCTGAAAGACAAGGCTGGCACCAGCAAAACCCTCCCACTCACGGCTGGAAAGCTTCAAAGCCAACAACTGGTATTTCCAAAGCAGGAGTCGCCTTCTACACTGCCGAATTAAATCTCAATATTCCTAAGGGATGGGATGTGCCCCTGTCTTTCACCTTCAAGAACACCAAGTCAGAAGAAAAATTCCGTGCTCAGCTGTACGTCAACGGATACCAATTTGGAAAATACATCAACAATATTGGTCCCCAAGTGGATTTCTCAGTTCCTCAGGGAATTTTGAATTATCAGGGCTCAAACACAGTGGCACTAACGCTCTGGGCTCAACAGCCAAGCGGAGCTAAGCTCGAGGGGCTGTCTCTAACTGCCGCCACTCCCGTTTTGACTGCACTCAAGAACATTGAGCTCGTCCCTATGCCAAAATACGCAAAGAGGGTAGGCGCATACTAAAAAGCATATCGGCGATCAATACGGAGTCTCCATATTAGTTTTAGACTGCCGGGTCAGTTTGCCGCCCCTCTTTCAGGGTATGTTCTAGGTCGTCCGTTGGCTGTGGAAGGATCGGTTTGATGGAAGTTCATACGTCACTGGCCGAACCTTGCCGCCAGCCAATCAACGCCTCGTAATTATTCCCGATGTCGCTTTTGACGCTTATTCCGTCGGTAACCAGCACCGTTTAGGTTTAGGGCGGGCCTTCTACGTAGCTATCATACATATATCATGCTTTTCCTCCAGATTTTTGGTTTCCAATGTAATTAATGATTGACTATTTTTGAAGATTGGTTGCCAAAATCATGTCTGCTCCCGCTATAGCTTCGGCGGCTTTGAAGTCCAGAGTGAGACGGACAAGTTTACACAACAAGATTGCAAACCCAAAAGATTTAATCAAACTGTTCCCCAATGGATCGTACATTGGCTGGAGTGGCTTCACGGGAGTTGGTTACCCGAAAATGCTCCCAACTATGCTTGCGGACCATGTAGAGGAGAACAACTTGCAGGGCAAGTTGAAGTATTCGCTCTTCGTGGGTGCATCATCCGGGGCTGAGACGGAAAATCGCTGGGCCGCACTTGATATGATCGAGCGGCGGTCACCTCATCAGGTTGGAAAGTCCATTGCGAAAGGCATCAATGAGGGACGCATTCAGTTCTTCGACAAGCACCTGAGCATGTTCCCTGCAGACCTTGTCTATGTATGTATGTCGTAACAAGCAACAATTGAAGAATGCTTACATGACCACAGGGATTTTATACCAAAGACAGACCCAATCCTAAGCTCGATGTTGTAATCGTTGAGGCCACGGCAATTACGGAAAACGGAGGCATTATCCCCGGTGCTTCTGTTGGAGCTACTCCAGAGCTGATTCAAATGGCCGACAAGGTATGTTATAGTATCCCCAATGCTTAGGTTGCCTGTTATTCTTCTCTACATGATCCGCGAGCATAGTTGGGAGCTTTTTCGGGTAGCCAACTCGCATGAAACTACTCCAGACAATGTACGATCTATTGGGGAACATAATATGCAACGCTTGTGAGAGTTCACTAACCATGAGAAAGATTATTGTCGAGGTCAACACATCAATGCCCTCTTTCGAGGGCCTCCATGACATTACCATGATGGACCTCCCGCCGAACCGCAAACCATACCTCATTATGGCCCCCGAAGATCGCATTGGCACGAACTATATCCCAGTTGACTCTGAAAAGATTGTTGCTATTGTCGAGTCCAACTATCAAGACCAGACCCAGCCAAACAGCCCCGCCGATGAAGGCTCGAAAGCGATTGCTGGTCATCTCATTGAATTCCTGGAGCACGAAGTCAGGCACGGCCGCCTACCAGAGAACCTCCTACCCATCCAATCCGGTATTGGGAACATTGCCAACGCTGTCATTGGTGGCCTTGCTGAATCCAACTTCAAGGACCTACGCGTCTGGACTGAAGTCCTGCAGGACACCTTCCTCGACCTTTTCGATTCGGGCAAGCTTGAGTTTGCCACTGCGACCTCGATCCGCTTCTCCCCTGACGGCTTTAAACGCTTCTATGACAACTACGACCACTACTTCAACAAACTCCTCCTCCGCGCCCAACAAGTCTCCAACTCACCTGAGATCATTCGACGCCTAGGTGTCATCGGAATGAACACTCCAGTGGAGGTCGACATCTACGCCCACGCCAACTCAACCAATGTCATGGGATCGAGAATGCTAAACGGAATTGGCGGATCTGCGGATTTCTTGCGAAACAGCAAGTACTCCATCATGCACACCCCATCTTCCCGCCCCTCTAAGATCGATCCTCATGGAGTCTCCTGCATCGTACCAATGGCCACACATGTCGACCAGACGGAGCACGATCTAGATGTAGTGGTGACTGAGCAGGGCCTTGCTGATGTGCGTGGACTGAGCCCTAAGGAGCGGTCGCGGGTCATTGTGGAGAAGTGTGCGCATCCGGAGTACAGGCCTATGCTGGAGGATTATATTGCCAAGGCAGAATTCGAGTGCACAAAGAGAGGCTGGCTGCATGAGCCGCACTTGTTGTGGCAGAGCTTTGATATGCATAAGGCTCTTGATCAGGAAGGGTCTATGAGGAAGCTTAAGGGATGGACCTAAACAGGATAATTAATTGTGGAGATTGAATGGGGTTTTTGACTGTAATTAACAATATATCGCGATGGATACACGTAGGGTATGTGTTCTATGAGTGCCAAGGGGAAGATGGCGTATATGTGCAGTATATGACTTGGTCAAGTCATGGATAGGGTGCGTCCCCTCCTAGTTTGGTTGAACCTAAATAAAATGGGTTTAATTCTTAAATAACCTCCATTATTGAAGAGACTGTGGAGCTGGGTTAAACTGTCGTGATTAAGAACTCGAGGGGATTTATTCTTCAAATCAAATTCTTGTCGTTGCGGTATCAAGAGATTGAATTTAAATAGTCATTTATTATAGGCTTTTTAGCTAATTCCTATAATCTCATTGCGTCTTTTGCTTGAACAGACACCGGCATAACAAGTTTCTGTGATCCATAAGTCTGTGATCCATAACACTGAGGTCCTCCATCCCCGTCCCCTCCGCTATCTATGCAGCAAAAAGAGTATCCCATAATACAAACGCCGCTGGTAAACATGGCGTAAAAACAATTATACCCACCAGACCCATGGGAGCGAATGAAGCTCCCATATTCCGAATTTCTGCTTTTGATTTTGACGTGATAACCAGCTAGCAGCTTGCGCCGCTAAAACTATCACCGCGTTTCTCAGATCAAGACCACTTGATGTCGCCGCTTGGGGCCCTTGGCCTTCTCTTTGACACCAAATGGCTCATGCTGGCACTTGGTTGTTTCTGGTCGCTCTTGACCCTCCCTCCACTGCTGCTGCTGGTCATGCTTCCGCCGCTGTCTCCTCTCTTCCTGGGGCTAAATGTTGGCTCAACCCTTGAATCCCGTGGGATGGGTCCAGCCAGCGATGCCCTGGAAGTTCTCAATGCGGCCGATGTCCTCGGAAGACGGCTCTTGATCACTGGAGTCCCAGCCATAGACTCTGAACTTCCCATTTTGCTTAGCATCTGTGAGCCATCCCTGCTGGTTGGGCGAGAGCGACCCTCAGCGCTTAGGCCAGGACGCCTTGGTGAGTTGAACGAATCCATCAACGTCCCAAAGCTAATATTGGCACGGCCACCATGTGTCGGTGTAGTAGGACTCGCCAGTCTCTGGCTCGGTGTAGGGAACGAGCTCTGCCTCCTCACATTTCTACGGCTCTTGCTGGCACTGCTGTGTACGTCTTGTTCACGGACACCTGTGGTTTCAAACGTGGATCTGACAAGTTCGCTTGCCATGTTTCTCACCAACACAGCGCCATCATGATCAGCCAGGCCCTCAATAGCCTCGAAGAGGTGGTGGGACCTGATGTCCTGCTCGCACTCTTCATTTGCTTCACAGATGCTCCGGGCGATTCTCAGCAAGTTGAGACGGATAACTGCTTTCTTATGGTTGAGCTTCTGAAGAATACCGGAGTACATATCAAAGCGGGCGAGTGACGCGGCAACTGGCGGTGACAGTCGGAGAAGTTTTTGAAGTGGTTCGAGTAGGTTGTAGTCGAAGTTGTTTGCTTTCGGAGTATTGAAACATTTGACGATTGCCTCAGTGAAATGGCCATCGAGAAGGCATTTTTCGACTCGAGCTGTCTCTTCTTGGAGCCTACATACTATTAGCACAACGTAGTTGAATATAATCATTTGTACTCACCATATGAAAATGGCATCCAACGCTGTAACCTGCCAATACTGGTCTGCCAACAAAGAGATGTAGAACTGAAGACCTTGGTTTTGCCACAGGTACTTTCGTCCAACTTTTCCGGAGTGAGCCATGTCACACAGGATTGGAAGTGCAAACTCCTTTGGTGGTCTATCGCCCTCCATGATCTTCTTGAGTAGTGGGATTATCCCATTTACTGCGGCGTCCTCCTGTCGAACCTTGCTTAACCTACACAAGTTATACATTGTGTTGAGAACCTGATTACAGATCTCGCGGAAATGAACTTGGTTCCTCCTTCTGCTGGAGCCAAGGAGATCAATGAGTAGCTCGATTGCATTGGAAGAATGCAATGCATCCAGTGTCGTCGATAACATTGACAAGTTTTTGATGAACTTGAGCATAGTGATCTGGTGCACCGGGGACATCCGGCGAAGGTCTTTCAAGACACCTTTGTAAAGTTAGTTACTGAAATTTGATAGAAGATGTAGCACTTACCTTTCAGCATTATGCGGTTTGCAACAACTTCTTTGACATAGTTCTCAGCTTGCGAGAATAGATAGAAGATGTTCACAATACGGCCCTCAATGAGCTCGGGGATTTCTCCTTCTTCATCCAGGACCCTGTTAAGGACCAAGGAGAGAGGATAAAGGATCTTGCTCCTGGAAAATATGCGGCAGAAATCGTTCTTTGGAGTTGGTCCCTTTGTCTCATGTTAGCTTACATTATTACAAAACAAGATCTGTGTATCCCTTACCTGTAGTTCAAATACGTTCCAAATGCCATTGACGCCAATGAGGACAAGGTCTCGAGCTTCATCATAGTCTTCATCTAGGAACTCGACCAAGACATTGAGACCACCGGCGCTAACGAACATTTGCAGCGTCAAGGTGGACGTTTGATACATCTGACGGACAAACGCTGCAGCTTCGAGTCTGATTTCGTTGGAATATTGTCTAGCAGCAAATTTCGTAATGATTGGGATGCCTCCGACAAAGCAGAGGTTCTCTTGGATGTCAACGGTGCCGAGTATGATGGCATTTACAACCTTGAGGAGACAGAGAATCAAGCTTTCCCGAGTCTTGACAGTACAGGGCTCCAAGATCTCAAGGATTGGAAGCATGCCGTGGGCGCTGATGATCATGGCCTTTGATTCGGGAGATTCGTATAGAACATCGAGTAGCTCTTCTGACTTGTCAGTCAAGATTTCTTCGCCCGTAGTTGTCTTCAGCGAGCTAATCAAGCCTTCTACCAAGGTAGAAAGACGCGCGTGCTTGTCACGAGCAATGTTGGCTTGTAGGTCCATCTCATCGAAGCCCTGCTCTAAGGATGCGAATGGGTCATCTTCATCATCTTCATCTCCAAGCCAGGAGTTGTTTGAAAGCTTGGAGTGAAGCATGAGTGCACCATCCTCAGAGCCAAGATCTGATACATCTCGCTCTGAGACGGCTGGGCCGTTCGCGAATAAAGCAGAGAAATCTTCATCCTCTTCATCCTCAGCATAACGTTGAATTTCAACAGAAGAGTTCGCGCGTCTTATCGACTGTTCATCCACATCTTGTCGTGGCGTAATATGTCTCCTGACACTTCCGCCGATGACAGGCGAACCGGATTTCGGCGCGCTTGTCAAGTCGGATGGATGAAATAGCTTTGGAGAAAGCAAGTCGTCCTAAATGACCGTTAGTGATGCTTAGATCGTATACGTAGGTTTGGATTGGAAGCTACCTTCGTCGCACTCATTCTCCTATCAAACACGCTTTCGTTCTCGAAATAAAGATCCGAATAGTCTTCAATAGTCTGTTCGCGAAACAATGCCGCTGGTCGCGTTGGCAGGGCAAATTTAGAAGTAGGTTGGTTTTTGTTAGCTGTCTTCGGCCGTTGAGGGAGCGTCATGGAACGCTTGCGAATTAAGTTTGTAGGAGCAGGGGGCTTCAGATCGTGGTTCGTCTTTGGTTTGATAGGATAAGGGCGAATAGTCTCGAGTTCTTGATAGTCAGGCTCAGCGAAGCGTCGCGGTCCCTTGATAGTAATCAAATCGCCTTCAAAGTTTTCATCCCAGTTATCACTTCCGGAATCAAAGCCCATGTCAGCAGAGGCAAGCAGTTTTAACTTGTCAGAAGAAAACAATCCGCCGAAATTGTCGTGTGGTTTGAGGTGTGGGAGGTGTAGAGAGCTTGGCGAAATTGATGTGGTAAAATCGTCGTCCCAATTATCATCACCTATTCAAATATTATTAGTGGGAGTAGGCGAGGTAGTAAACAAACGACTTACCGATAGCCTCAGGAGATCGAAAAGCTTCGGCGTACATCCGAGGTTTTGCTAAAACTAGAGGGCCCTTCGCAGGCACTCCCAATGCAGAAGATTGCTGCTCGTTATGCACATTCCTCAAAGGGGCATCGCGCCTTTGTGGAAGCGGGCTTGCAACACTTGATCTCGTTGACGTCTTCAAAGACCCATTGTTCGGAGAACGTAGAGCCTCGTTCCACTGCTTAACCTCCTCCACGGCTTCGTTGAAGTTCGCTGGAGGTTTAGGTATCGGAGCATCGCTTCGCCGAGATCCCACAATCCATGCGTGCTTTAGGAGCTTGCGTGCTGAGACCCTAAGATTGGGATCCTTTTGAAAGCATTGCATTAAGAAATCGCGAGCTGCCTACAGTCGCTATGAGAAACTTGAACGCCGAATCAGGGATGGGATAGCTTACAGGAGAGACACCCTCTGGAAGAGGAGGATGGTCATCGTTGACAATGGCAAACAATGCAGGCATTGGTGCCAGTTTATGATATGGCGGCTTTCCCTCCAGAAGCTCTATAACAGTGCAGCCCAAGCTCCATATATCGGAAGCTGTAGTTGCCCCTGAAAGCTGGATAACTTCAGGCGCCATCCAGTAAGGCGTGCCTACAACCTGAGCTTCCTTGTCTCCTGTTGCGGCCAGCGTACTCGTGGATACACCGAAGTCAGCAAGCTTCACCTTCCCGTCTTTGGTGGTCAGAATATTGGCGCCTTTGATATCTCTGTGAATAACACCCTGATCATGCAGGTAAAGGAGACCCTGTAGTATCTGTGCCATATACACGCCGACCAGATTCTCGGGAAACTTTCCGAAGTTCTTGCATATCGAATGCAGAGAGCCGTTTTCACAATATCTGATGTATTTAGAAAGCGTTATATGACCAATTGAGCAGCAAGACTTACTCGAGAATAATGTTTAAACACTCGGGTGACTTCACAAAACCCAGATACTTGACAATATTATCATGCTGAGACAGTTAGTACCGGCTCGGCCCTTGCCGCCCTCAGGGACGAAAGGCAGTGTGAACAAAGACTTACATTCAAGTTCTTCAATAAATCAATTTCGGCCTGCTAATGTCAGCTCAGTCCGAGGAATTGTCAGTTCTGGGCATACCTCGATGTTGCGTAATTCACTCCTGGGCAAATCCGCAATACGAATCTGCTTCACGGCCACTGCCTCTCCAGTTCCCCAGTTGAATGCTTTATACACCGATCCAAACGCGCCTTTTCCGAGACACTCTCCTAAACGCTGAAAAGCACCATAAGTCAGACAATGCCCAAGGATGTTCTTGCTTTGTGGCCGCCGAAACTCACGTAGTCTTTCAACCCGGGATCCTGCACCGCCTTCTCCTTCACCGCCGCCTCCTTCCTTGGTGTCCCATGTGCCCTCTCTACTCTTCCATTTCCGCGTCCTTGTGCCCCAGCTCTGCCGTTCGCCTGCCGCTCCCCTGACGAAGGCGCATGGGAAACCATGACCATGCGTCTTGCGGTGGCAGCAACGCTATTGTATGCCGATAGAGAGAAACGAAGCAAGCCGTGCTGGAGAACGTCTCATCACATCATCTGCCTTGACTCAGTCCTCGATCCGCGTAACTCGTCTTTGCGTTTCACCTTTGGCAGTTCGGAGGAGGGGCCCGGCTTATAGGCAAGGGTCGCGGCTGTATCGACGGGATCGGGGGGGGAGCTCGTCTCGGGGGAAGCACGCACGCCGCCTTCGGGCACCTGTCGTGGGGGTTTCGTGAGCTGGTGGTCGTGGCCTCGAGCTTGACGGGCTATAGGAGGATCGGTTAGGGAGTCAGTCGCATTGGCTGTTCTGTGCGAGCTGGATTCCGAAATTGAGCTGGCAAACGGGCAGTATACTTGGTTGCAGGGGTCTCACTAGGTAAGGCTGAGGATGTGGCTTGCGTCTACCGAAAAGGGATGGTCCTTTGATCGTGGTCGTGACCCATACATGTTAATCCGGAGGCCGAAGTGGAGCCCAAGGATAACCACAAACACTCGATGGGTCCGATTATCTAAGGATATTCTCAAAGGACTCGAGGCATTGAGAGATATACATAATCGAGTAAGTTGTAGTTTTCTATTAGGTTTGTTTTCACTGTGGAATTGAGTGTCCATTTATGATAACCTTGTATCTGGTCAAAATTCATGATGCAAGATGTCGGTTATCGTACATCCCAAGGCAAGTACCGGCTTGCCCTGTTCTGCGAAGTAACTAAACTATTATGATAACTATGATAGCGAGAGGTCGCCGTGGATATCGTGCTTTTTGCGGTCAAAGCAAGTTACTTTACATGTGTATTACATACGTTGTCGTTGTCGACGATGATATCAAATCTCCGCCTCCATAATAACACTTCCTCCTCTACAACGCTTGCCATGGCCCGGACGCCGCCAGAAGCATGTATACCAGCGATGCGCCTTTTCCTATATTTCAACAGAAGTAAAATATTTCCTGCTTTTATCATGACTGGACCAGCTCGTGAGGAATGGTCCGGCTAAGCCCAACTTCTGCCCACCACTCATCTGGAATGTCCTCTCTGCGAGCCAGTCGCCGAACAATGCGTTGCATGCCTCCCATACTCTCCCCATCAGCTTGACTTGCGTGTCTAGCAACTCGATCGGCCCGCGCTGCCACGACATCTGTGTAGCCACGCCAGAATCTTTCTCCCGCTTCACGGGCATCAAAAAATTCGAGCATCTCCGCGTCCTCCTCGTCCGGATCCGATGACGGTGAATTAGCCTCGACATACTCGCAAATGTTCTCGAACGAGGCATCGTTGGCGACATCTATCGGCGGTGCTATTGATGTAGCGGAAGATGTGGAAGTTGGGGCCGACGAGGCAGCTTCAGAGGCAGATGTCGACGCGAAAGACGACCCTGCACTTGGCGGTTGCGGGTCGGGACTGATTGTGGTGAGCAAAGTGTCCCATGCTCCATCTAAGTCAGGGCTTAAGCTCCGCTCACGGTCGCCGAGGCCATCAACACGTGGTACGCGGAATCGGCGCCTCTCTGCAGAGTTGTTCTCTGAAGGCGGCAAAGCACTTGCGCTTGGCTCATCTCTCAGCTGGATGGCACGTTAGAAAACCCAATTATATAGATAAGTATAGCGAACTCACCTGGGATAGGATTGCGCTGTCCATCCAAGGAGGCACCGATCCCAAGAGGCCAGCATCCGCCATCAATTGTTGTTCCTCCGTCAGGGAATTGAGCAACTCATCCTGTGTTGCTAAAAATGCATTTTGCTCAGCAATAGACACTCTCATGGTTCTCGAGCGCGGGTGGTTCTGGGCGGCAATAGCAGTCCTTGCGCGGCGGGCTTGTACACGATCATTGTACATCCGTTGGATAACTACTCGTCGGTCATATCCTGCGGGCGGCGCACTCCTCCAAGCCGCCCGGGCCGCGAATAAAGGGGGAGACTCTGGCGCGGGAGGAAGAAGTGGTCCATCAGGTTGCGAGTTCCAACCCCAAGGATTCGGGGGCATGACGCGAGGAGCAGGGTTCTCTGTCGTTGATGGAGGTAACGGAGGCGTGGAGCGGTCGGCCCATGGGGAAGGAATTGCGACAGGTGCGCCTTGCATTTGCGCGCGCCGGCGGCGCTCCTCCATGGCAGTCCGGTTGGTTCTATCTTCAAGAACAGCGGCAGCGCTTTCTTCTATATGCGAAGTTAAGCTTGCTGGGTCCTGGAAAGAGAACCGCCCTCCATTTCGGACCCAGTGCTCTCGTAGGCGCTCGCTGCTGGAGATAGTGCGCCCGCGTCGAACGGTACGTTGTCTCCGAATGGTAGTTCGCTCATTGGAAGTTTCCTTGTCGCCAGGCCTCGGCGATATCCCATTATCAGGAGGGGTTACGAATAATCTGTTGGCGAATCCATGTTAGCAACCGCAGAGGGTGTTGATTGGGGCTAATCGCGAAGGCAACTCACGGCAGGCCCATGTCAAATGTGGCGCGTCAACTCTGGGGTAGGGTCGACAAATGTTTGGATATGTGGAAGGAAAAGCGGTCGCGAATTGACGTTATAGAAATCGCGATGAATTCGGAGAGATTTTAGATAATATTCATAGGCGTAGGGGTCGACGGCATCAATTGAGTTGGGAATGAGATAATGCCTGAAGCGAACGGATTATTGAGGGAGGCGGGCGGGCGATGTCTGGAGATCGGAGGGAAGGCTAAGCGTGACGGGGTGACACAATCCATCGGCCAATCATATCGTGCGCCCCCACGAGGTAACAATGCTCGAGTAGAGCACTAAAAGTACCCTTGTTGTACCTGTGGCTTTGTTCCGAACCGCGCTAAGAGTTCGCGCTAAAATATTTCAGGAACACCATCATTGATTCTGAGGATTGATACGGCCTCAGTGCTCCAGAGAGACTGACTCACGTCTGAAATATAGCCAGCAGCACCACAACAGCTGCAACAACGACGACAGCAGCCTGGTACTTCGGCGACTGCGATGACTCGGAGGTGAATTCTAGGTTTCGTTCACTCGAAATGCGAGCCACAACAGCTGGAAAATGATAGAGCTTGGCCTAATGCGCATTGCGCGCCTGGTTCAACACACGCCTCAGCCCTGGAAGGCGATTCATGTCGCGGGTACCAATGGGAAGGGGACAATATGCGCATACATCTCGGCCATGCTACAGGCAAGCGGCATCAGAAGCGGCCGTTTCACATCCCCACACCTCATCGACAGGTGGGACTGCATTACGATCAACGAAAAGGCGGTGCAGGAGTCGGTCTTCCTCGAGGCTGAGCGCCTGGTCAACAACAGGAACAAGGATGAGGGGATCGGCGCCTCTGAATTTGAGCTCCTGACCGCCACTGCATTCGAAATCTTTGCACGAGAGAAGATCGAGATGGGCGTGATAGAAGTTGGGTTGGGTGGGAGACTGGATGCGACAAATATCATGGAGAACAAGGCTGTCACTGTTATCTCCAAGATGGGACTCGACCACCAGTCATTCCTAGGAAACACTCTCGAAGAAATAGCACTGCAAAAAGCAGGCATCATGAGACCAGGAGTGCCCTGTGTGCTAGACAGCACCAATCCCCCTTCTGTACGGGAAGTCGTAGAAAAGCATGCTCGAGACATTGGAACCGACGTGACCCTAAGCAAAATCGATTCTGCAGTTACCAAAGAGATATCGGAAGATAATTTCGAGCCGCATCAGTTGGATAATCTTGCGTGCGCATACAACGCATTTCAAATAGCAACCGGGAACGCTAATCCTCCCCTGGATCAGATCTTGCCTGCTATACGGAAATTGCAATGGCCGGGGAGGTTGCAACAGATAGGAATCGGCGCCATGACCGGGCGTCAGGAGCTGACTACACTCGATGGCGCACACAATGCGCAGTCAGCAGCAGCCCTGGGAGCTTTCGTCGATCGCAAACTGCGTCCAAAGTCGTCTAGAGTAACATGGGTTCTCGCCGCATCGGCAGGGAAAGAGCTCGATAGCATTCTGAAGCCCCTTGTGCAGCCTGGCGACAACGTGGTAACGACTGAATTCGGGCCCGTTGATGGAATGCCGTGGGTTCAACCTATGGCATCGAAGGACATCCTTGGTAGCATTTCCAGCGCTGGTGTTGAAACATCACAGCAGTATGACGCTGGTAGCGATGTCTCTGGAGCACTACGTTGGGCGACTGATGCCTCGGGAGGTGGGCCCTTGGTCATCGCAGGGAGTTTATATCTTGTCTCCGACGTCCTGCGATTGCTCCGTAGTGCCGAATCCGAGAGCAAGTAGCCCCTTTCAACTGATACCCCATGGGCTAGAATAAATACGTTATCGCTCCATCTACGATAGCCATTAACAGTAGTGAAACGCCGTGTAATATCAAGCCCTTAGCCCTCCCTACTCATCATCATCATTCAACCCCGCCCACGCCTTATCCTCCAAGCTCCTAATCACCTCCTCTACCTCCCCCCTCCCCGCCAAAATCTCCTCCGCATTCAACGCATCACTCCCCGTCGCCCTCTCCACCGCCAACTCCCTCGACGCACAAACTCCACTCCTAACATGCCTCTCCACCACCCTCGCCGTAGCCACCTCCCTCTCCACATCCACAAACCACCGCTCATCCATCTCCCTCCCCACCTCCCCCCACACCCCCGCACCAAGACTCAAATACAGCCCCTCCATCACCACCACCTTCGCCGCCTCATCAACCCTCACATCCCCCTCCACCGGATCCTTAAGCGCATGGTCAAACGACGGCCCGAACACCGTTCCCCGCGTCGGGTCCTTCATCGCGCGCACGAACTCGAGGAGTTTCTCGGGATCAAAGGTCCAAGGTGCGCCGCGGCGCTCGTGGGCTTCGGCGGCGTTGGGCATGGCGCTCAGCTGGGCGCGGGTGAGATGGAAGCCGTCCATGGGGACGTAGACGGCTAGGAGCGGGGAAGAGGGGTGGGAGGCGGCGTGGGAGGCATTGAGGCGTGCGGTTATGGCTAGGGCTAGAGTGGTTTTGCCTGTGTGAGCGTGGTTAGTTTGTGGTCATGATGGGTTGAATGGGGTTGTCAATGGTTACCGGAGCCTGGGATGCCAGAGATGGCTACGAGGTATCGGGAGCCTGGCTGGAGCTCCGAGGCCTTATCTATAGCAATCTGTTAGCTGTGTCTCGCTTGGAAATGCCTGGGGAGTATATACTTAGTAATTTGTCTACTAAATGGTTGATTTGTTCGTCCATATCGCCCTGTATTTACAACGCAATGTTTAAACAAGAACGGAGCTGGAGCCGCAGCTGAGTCGACGTGCGTGCTCGCGGGGATCTTAACCCACGGCGGGGTAAGATGGGCGCGCAACGCGGGTTCACTTAGTGCCCGCTGCACGATAAGCTTTCTTACCTTATTTTCCCGACGGTACGACTCTGAACACTCCACTCGACGCCCACTCTCACAATTAAACGGCTCCACGTGTCCAAGGTCAAGATATGGCGCAAGACGGAGATGATGGCGGCTTTCTAGCTATGGATCTTGGGTCCTCGGACTCTGAGTCCGGTGCTGCGCCGGAGGTGAAAGTACCCCGCGATTTTCAGTCCCAGGAGGATTACGAGGCGCAAAAGGCGTCGTGGAAGCCAACGGTCGACGATGGAGAGGTGACATATTATTCCAGCCCCGAATACTTCCAAAAACTAACGCGTTGCAGCTCTACAAAACTCTCGACCTCCCCCTGAACAACCCGTCGAAGCAGCAGTTCCAGGCCATCATCCATGCTATCGAGCAATGGTACTTTTACGACGATTTTCGCGCGGCCAGTGAGCTAGCTGAGAAGGCGCTAGAGGGCGACATGGAGGAGGATTATAGAAAGACGATTGTGTCATATCACGTACGCTGCGTGGAAATGTTGGAGGAGTGGGGGAGTATACAGCATGGATGAAGATAGTGCTATAAGCCATTGGGAGGAGCTTATGGGATGGAGTTATGGAGTTGTGGCGGAGCATTACATTCCGGTATAATGGATGTGAGAATTTTGGACGTGGGCTGGTTTATATAATATTTACCCAATTCTATATGCTGGCTGGCCCTGCAACTAGGTTGCTTCTATGTTGCTCTATAATGCACGCTAATATTACAAGTTATCTAAACACCCCTATCCTTGGCTCGTCATCTACCGTGCTTCTCGGTTCATATAAAACCTTCTCTCACAACGATAGGCCCAACATCCTCCTTACACTCAGCCACCTCTCAAAGACCTCCAGCTTCATCTCGACCCTCAAGTACCCCAGCCAAGCTCCCACAAGCCTCACCAGATTCCTCGGCTTCAGCAAGCTCCCCGCTTGCCTAATCTGCTCAACCTGCTCCTCCCACACCGTCCTCGCACAATACCTCGCCAAGATGAGAAACGTCCTCACCGGCCCCTGCCTCGTCTGTAACCCCTCATCTAAACTCCTCGTCAAATCATTCGTCTTCAGAATGAGCAAGATAATCGGCGGCACTTTCCCCAGCATCTGCACTAGCTGCGCCAACATCCCCTCCGCCAACTGATCCCCAATCTCGCGCTTCTCCTCGGGCGTGCGCACCGCGGCCGCTACCCCCGTCCCGACGACGCGGTAATCTCGGCCGGTGATCGCAGACGCGAAGAGCTGGAAATCGTCATTGCTTATGCCGGCCACCTCGTGGGACCAGCGGCGCATGCCGGCCTCATCTGCATCTAGGATTGAGAGCCACAGCTTTGCGTACGCGCGGCGTAGGTTCTGCGGGATGTCGCGGTACAGGCCGTGGTCGTAGAGGATGATTTCAAAGTTGGGTCCGCCGCGGCGGGTGCTGGGGCGCACGGCGAGGTTGCCGCCGTGTGGGTCGCAGTGCAGGGGCGCGTTGGTGCCGAAGATCATCTCGTTGAAGATGCGGGCGAGGGCTGCGGAGACCTCGTCGCGGTCGATGCCGTGGGAGTCGAGGTAGGCGAGGTCGTCGGGGCGCGCGCCTGACATGTTCTCCATGACTAGGATGCGGTCCTTGGCCCAGAGGACGTCGGGGATTAGGAGAGGTAGCGAGGGGATGTGGGAGAAGTATTCTTTGGTGCGGAGGGCGTTCTTGCCCTCGAGCTTGAAGTCGAGCTCTTGCGGGAGGGAGACCTCCATCTCGCTCGAGAGCCACTCGAGGTCGTATTCGGGGAAGAAGTATTTCAGCGCGGAGAATGTGTAGGCGGTGAGTTTCATGTCGAGGTTGGCCCATTGAGCCAGGTGTGGGTGTTGCATCTTGACCGCCACCCGCTGTCCCGTCTCCTTTATGGTAGCCAGATGCACCTGCGCCAGAGACGCAGCACCTATAGGCTCAGGTTCGAACTCGGAGAAGTAGTCGGAAAGTTTTCCGCCGGTGTCGTGGAGGAACATTTCCTCTATCGATTCGTAAGATGAGACGGGGCATCTGTCTTGGAGAACAAGCATCGTCTTGCAGTATTCCTCGGGTAATAGGTAGTTCATCGACGACAAATGCTGTCCCAATTTGATAAATATGCTCCCGTTCTGCTCCAGCACCCTGAGCGTGCGGTTGGCGCATCTCTGATGGCAAGCCTTTAACCGTTTTGTATTCTCCTCCTCATCTTCAGGCGACTTCTCGTTGTGGTTGATCGTAACGCGGTAACTGTGGCTAGGTTAGCATCTCCCCATATCCACCATCCTATCTTCCGCTGGAGTACATACTCATTTATACATTTCGCCAGCGCAACCACCACCCTCCCCGACCTCTGGCACGCCTGGTAGGCATGCTTCATATCATCCGGGTACACCGCCGCTGTGATAACCGCTGACCCCACCGTCGCCCTAAAAAGAATAGTCCCCAAACTCAAACCCCTCCTTGCCGTCGGCGCAGCCGTAGCATAACTCTTCCTCCCCGGCGCCCTCAGCACCGGCTGCCTTATCGGCCTCGTGCAGGCGCGACACGTCCACGGCGCTCTCACGAGGCCCTGTGCGAAATTTAACCCTTTCATCCTTTCAATCGGAACAGCGCCCTTCCATAGAGAAAAGATTTTTTTTTTTTAAAAAAAACCACAACAAAATGCGCAAAGTTGACAACCGCCTGGTTGGTTTTCGTCTCCGTCGATTGATAGCCAGCGACCTCGCCCACATGCGCGGCGCGATACAAGAAATTTAATCCGCTCGCCGTCGCGGCACCTCGGCACTTCCCGACACCGGCCGCGCCACCCCTCAACACTTTTTTTTATGGCCCGCGATTCACCGATGCGAGGACCCTAGGGATAGGGATCCAGGAGGAATGATGATCCGGTTCCGCGCCCAGGCACGTCTGTAGGGTGGGCTTTTTATATGTTCGAGACCGCTGTGTTTATACTCGGGATAATTCAAGATTGCTACTCACCTCCTTATGCGCATCACCCTGCGCTCCCTCCCGCGTCTCCCCACGCGCCCTCTCCGTCTCCAAAGAAATCCAATCTCCCCCGCATTCCGGGCGCTCACCACAATGGCCTCCCCCCCACCCC
>JPKE01001748.1:0-11062 GCA_000750995.1 Pseudogymnoascus sp. VKM F-4520 (FW-2644) | reverse complement strand
GAAACCCGGGGCCAACCCCCCGGCGTCTTTTGTCCCATCAGGGAATCCTTTAGGGCATGTGCTTACGCACGTGATCCGCCGGACGTTAAATAGTAATCATCATCATCATCTTCCCCGTAGAATTCCCAGTTGTGCTGTTGGTATTGCCGGGAGTCATGCTTCGCCGTCCACCACAGATTCGAACACGTTCCTCCGGCTTAAACTCGGCGATAGGATTATATCCGCAATAGCCTTGTTCGGAGAAGACATCTTGTACGATTTGTAGTCACTGTGTGGAGAACGAGCTGTCAGCTCAGTTTTGAGCCGAATAGCGGGTGTTTAAAGGTGGATAATGGAATGAATGAACAAAGTCGCGCGGGGAGGGGTTCTGTTGTATATTGGTCCAGCACGCATGCAAATAACCTGAATTCAACCTCAGGTGCTAAGATAACCTTTTGACATGTAGTCACGTGACTCCGTACCACATAACAGGTTTAGCCTTGTCCGACTTTTTTCGCCCTATTTATTATATAGTACTTAGCTCAGATAGCTTAGAGATACACAACAAGATCAGAGTTTATATTCATTAATATATACCCTATCACGTGAGCTCTGTTAACATGACCAAGCGTACGTCTGTACTACAGCTCTAATTCTAGGATCTAGAAGTTGAATTGCCCTATCTAGTGAATACGTTAAAGGGCTATAAATAGAGGGGTTGGATGCTTATTTAGGAAGCATAGACGGGTCCTTTGCAGGGCATTCAGGTTGTATAAGGAGGCTACTTATCACTGTATCCAAAACAGCAAACAAATAGATTTGCCACTAATCCATCGGGCGACCATTCCATTCCTGCCGTCAAGGTTCTTATAGTATCTTGAGAAACTTCTTATGCTTATCTATTCATCATCACTGTCTTTGTGTGCACAAACTCTCGGAGTCCCCATTCTCCTCCAAATCTACCCCATCCACTATCGCCATGGCCTCCGTGGGGCAAAGTGCTTTCATCATGGACTGTCGCACCATTGATGTGGGTGGCCCCGACTCTCATCCTTTTTGCGAGGAACAGGGCGTCGTAATGGTTTTTCGTATGAATCGCTGAGGACAGGCCGTACCGACATTCATTTACGATCTTGACAGCCTCGTCGGCTGATCCAACCGATATCATAGATAGTAGAGGACCAAAGGACTCCTGCGTGAATAGATCCATGCTTCGCTCCACACCTTCGATGATCGTCGCCGGCACCTTTGAATCCAGCCCCAGGGATTTCTCGCTCTGATTTGATGACGAGAAGGCGCTGGAGGGTCCAGAAACCGTGTGTATTGTGGCACCTTTAGATGCAGCATCGGCTACGAGAGCACGCACACGAGCAGCTGCCTTTGCGGTTATGAGAGAGGTGATTTCAGGCGTAGACTCATCAGTTTGTAGAATGTCGAGCAACGCCTGTCGAAATTGCGAGAAAATGGAAGAAGCAACAATGACTGTGTCCGTTGACATGCAAATTTGACCATTCTTTAGAATCAGTTAGCTGCGTGCCCAATTTGTGAACTCAGAATCTCGATTTGTGGTGGTAATCAACTTACATTCAAGAATGCACCTTCACAGGTCATTTGCGCAGCCTTCTTTATGTCGGCGTCCTCCAGCACCACAGAAAAGTTCTTACCCCCAAGCTCCATTAGACACGGCTTCAGAACCGCTGCTGCTTTACTCGCGATTGACCTCCCGACAGAAGTGCTTCCCGTGAAATTGCACTTCCGGACCTCATGACGTTCGATGATCGTTTCGAAGACATTCACTGCATCCTGGCTACGATGGAGCAAAAAGTTGCAGACGCCTGGGGGAAAGCCCGCCTCTCGAAATAAAGATGCGATGAAATAGTGGGTTCTTGGAGAGAGTTCGCTGCCTTTGAGGATTGCAGTGTTTCCAGCTGCTATTGCTGGAAGGATGGCACGGAAGCCAAGAATGAGAGGAGAATTCCAGGGAGCAGTACCAAGAATAACACCGAGAGGTTCCACAAAAACAAGAGCTTGCGCTTCAGGGCTTTGTGATGGTGGCATGGTACCTGCGAGATTAGAAGACGTGACAAGGGCTGCGGTTTCCTCAACCATAAGAATGCTTTCTTCGAGATTGATACTTGACCATAACCCGGTGGCGTGGATTTCAACTTCTATAATGCCACGAATCTCGTCGCCTCTCTGTCTGAGAAGCTGTGCAAGACGGAGCAGAAGCCTTCGTCGTGTGAAGGGGGAACTATTGCTCCATGGCCCAAAGGCTCGGGCGGAAGAGTCTACTGCCGTCTGACAAGTTGCAGTATCCGCTCCTTGGGCGATGACATTTTCGTGCGACTGAACTGACGCGCTCAAACTTTCAGGCGTAAATGTGAAAGAGTCGTCTGGGAGCTGCACGTCGATGCCGTCGATTATGAGTGGAACGAAGATCTGTTCTCGGGATAACATGGTGCTCAAACTTTTGCCCGTGAAACCGGGCAGTTTGCTAGAATTTGAAGTATTAGGACCAAAAGGTATCTTTTTCTGTACTTTAGTCCTTATATTATTGATCTCGATCCCGCTAGGCACTTGTAGTCGCGTAAGCACTCCCGATCGTTCCCCGCCTCAACCATGGGGGCGATTTTACAATCTTATAACATAATTTGTGTGCGATACCCGCTCAGTTGAACAAACCAGATCCTTCGGAATAAAAGCGGGGAATTGTGCTTCGGGCATGACACGATAAAACGTCCCACTGATTTCCGTCGAGATTTCTTCAACGATCTCCAGATTATTGATTTCTACTTCAAACCGAACGGGTCTTTTAAAACCCCAAGACTCCTGGGCCTTCGAAAGCCTGCGAGACTGGAGGCATTTATCAGTTGGCGGAGTATGCGCGCACCAACCGAAGTCAGGTTGGTGCTTAGGGTTACCGGACCGAAAGTCAGTAATCTCGACTTCGGGATGCAACAATGGTTCAATTCCACATAGTATATATTGCATGCAGAACTGTAAGAGTTCTGCGATCGTTCTGAATAAGTAGGAATACTCTGACTAGGCAGTTTAGTTGCTCAGTTGCCATGATTCTCAACTGACAGCATTGAACCGTTCATACTAGCGCTCGCCGCTCCGTTCAGAACGTGAAGAGCAGCTCTAAAGTATCCTGCCAAGATAGATGTACAAGTCTAAAATATACTTAACGTAGTTTACATGCGAGCGAGCCACACCATTTCTCACCGAAAATTAGGAATTTCATAGCGCAATATCTTAGCAGTACTGTTATAATAATCTTTGAAACTATATATTTGACCTTTACTATACATTTGAAATCTTATTTTTCAATTTTAAAGTAATCTGTCTCATATATTTAAAGACTAAGGTTTGGCTTAAATTTGGGGGCCAAAACCGCCCAAAACCAGATATCTCAATAATAATTAAGCCAATTGCTTCAAACTTCAAACAGAACTCTTAAACTGGTTATAAAAGGCTAAATATATACTTTTATATTTATTATGCAGTGCGACTACGACTTTTGAGATGTAGAAAGCTATTCGGTCTCATAAGGTGATTTATATTCCTGTCTTCTGCCTTAAAACATAATTCTTATTCCCATGCTTAGCTACCGTGTGTGTGGGGAAGAGGAAGAAACAACACGGAGCTCCAAGCAAGATATCCGCAAGCTCGTATGGTACAACACTGACTGTGATGGCAAAGTTTGGTCCTCGGGGATAGTATCCCTCGCATACCCGGCGAGCCGTCCATCTATGTCGGGAATGGCACTAGCAGATACACTTTTTTTTTATGTAATACTCAAATGTAGTGGACACGGTCGGATGTTTCGGCGTGACCGTGCATCCGAGATGGCGAGGAAACTGATATCCAATGCCAACTAAGAGCGCCACCTTGCCCCACAGGATAATACCCCGCTTTTGCTGTCGATACCCCCCCCAACCCCTGGTTGCTCACCGTTGGTTCTCTTCCCTTTCGTGCCAGTTGAAATTTCATGAGATTGCACGCAACTATTCCTAGATCACAAGACCAAGGAGACATTGTAAAAAGGGAACAGGAAGGGGAAATCAATCACGGATATCGCGAGTGGCACGTCGTGCTCATTGCACAGAACGCCTCGCATAATTTATTAATCTTGCGACCCAAAAAAGACTGACAATAGAGTCTAGCATGCGCAATGTCTTGGTCCGCTAAGTCGCATACATCGGGGGATTCATGCGACCAATTTCCCCCACCTCTAAATCAGACCCAAACCAGTCCAGCGAGTCGAGGAGAGCGCGGAAACACAAGAAAGCGACGTCGCGTTGCTGTCGCTTGCAAAGGCTGCAGTTCACGAAAATCAAGGGTAAGGTCTCTTCTTCTAATGACTCGCTCTAAGTGAGAATCTGATATTTCATAGTGCGATGGAGGGCATCCAAAGTGTTCGTCCTGTCAAGAAATGGAAGTAGAATGTATCTACAAGCAGCCTGCGCAGCAAGCACCCCAGCAGCAACCTATCACGTACGATATAACAATTGATACCTTCGTATAACTCTGATGTATTATACCTAGGTTAAATCTCGAATTGCTAAGTAGGTTGCAAGCCGTGGAAGAGATGCTCAAATCATTTCAGGAAACATACCCAAGATTACAAGAACCTTCTCCTGGGCAGCATGACGCTAAAACACGCCGCCTCTCGGTTCAACACGCTTCTGACTCCCAATCCGCTACCTCAACTCTTATCGGCAATGGGCCTAATGATAGGCAAACTGTCCCTTTTGCAATTGAAGAGGATGCAGTAGATGGAATGGGCGCCATAGTCTTAACAGACGATGAGGAAGAGATTGGATTCTTTGGTCAGTTCCCCCCTCATGCACGCGTTGTTGTTTACTTGCAGTCTGACTTTAGTCATGTAGGCGCATCTTCGAACATTGCACTCGTCAAAAGAATCACCCAGGTAGTCGCGCAAACTGTCAACTCCACAGCTCTCAACGTCAATGATTTCCAGACCACGCACCCAAGGGCTCCCATTCCTTCTCCAGCTGTCTCAAAAAGACATGAAAAGCACAATGAGGATTGCCGAGTGAACTTGTACAAAGTCCCAGCTTTCGCTGAGGGCGTAGCTCTTATTCGTCAATTTTTTGCCACGGTCGGAATGATGCTACCTTGCTTCTACGAGGATCATTTTCTAGAATCTTATGAGCAAGCGGCGCAGAATGCATTTGGTGGCATCAGAAGGCCATGGCTTGCGATCTTGAACATGATGTTTGCCTTTTCAACCACCGTTTCGACTACTTCGTTGCCGATGAATAAATTTGCAGATGAATCGGATACATACTATCAGAGAGCGTTGGGGCTTGCAACACAAGATGTGCTTAATAGCTCGAGCCTTGAAACAAGTATGACGCAGAAAGATCTTTCAATGTATGGTTTCACATATTGACAAGTTCTAGTTCAGTTGTCACTTCTCTTGTCGACATACTTAATGGGTACTCAGAGGTCTATGAAGACGTGGACTTTTCATGCACTGGCAGTAAATGGAGCCCTAAAGGTCGGTCTGAATTCCCCACAAGCATCGAAAGCACTGCCACCATTAGAACGAGAACTGCGGAAGCGAGCCTGGTTTTGGTGCGTGACAAACGATCGGTATGTATCTTGGTCTCATGTTGTGTCCTAGCGCTTATAAAGAGGAAGATTTCTCAGCATGCTCTTTGGGCGGGCCCCAATGATTCATTCTTCACTCGTGAATATGGATCTGCCAGTTGACATCAATGATGGTTTTCCTTCAGCAAATGTCTCGAGTACGCTCATGGCATCAATCATAGATCACTACCGCGCCTACATGTAAGTGGCTCATCTGTCCTCTTGTTTTGATCAAGGTCTCAAATTTGTCAGCGAACTTCACAACTTGATGGGACATGCCGTCGAAACACTCTACAACCAAAACTGGGGTTCAGATTCAGCAATGACCACCCATAAAACTTTGGCTCAGAAACTAGATCTAAGCTGGAAGCTGGCTGAATGGCGACACAATCTGCCCTCATCACTAAGGATCATGACTTCTTTAGAACTTCAACAAGACACCAATCTCCCACGACTCGAGCCCTTGCGTTTGCGAATATTCCTGACGCTGCGTTACTTAAATGTTCAAATTTTGATCCTTCGTCCTATCTTGCTGAAATTCCTTGACCACAAATTCAATCCCGACCATGGCGAACACGAAATGGCTCTATTACAAGATTCGGGACTTTGTACCTTGCAAGAATGCAGTACGGCGTGCATGGAAGCTATCAACATAATCGACATGATCCTCAAACCTGTCAGAACATACGAAGCAACAACACTACATGGTGCTTGGTGGTTCAATACTTATTATGGTAAGTTGGATTTCAGTTTTGCTTTGTCAGTCTTAGCTGACGCTGTCTAGTATTCAACGCTTCCCTCGTGCTTTTTGAAACTCTCTTGGTCTGCAAAAAACCGAGTTTCCAAAGTCTTTTCACAACCTCTGCTATTCTTAAGATGCGCAGATCTTTAGAGCAGGCCGTTGAGGCCTTAAGGGTTCTTGATGATGGTAATTGCAACGCCATGATTGCCAGATGTCGAGAGTTCCTTTGCAGACTTGAGCAAATATATGATTCTATGGGTTCGACTTCCTAAGATCTCCGCTCTATAGCTGCTGTAGTCTGATTCAACCCTAGATCTTCCAAACACGATTAATCCTCCATTGAGTGAGAATACCCCATCGACCTCTACAGGTAACGGCCAACAAGTCCAGATTCAAGACCTGAACTTCTTCCCAATAATACAGGGTATCGATGCTTTTAGTGTTGATTTGGATAGGGGGATTAGTAATTTGGGCGGGCTGGTCATGAACTCGGATTATGAGTTCATCAACAACTACTATCAGACACTGCCCGGACAATAAATAACATGTTGTTCTAGGACAATCTTAGCAATGTTAATTAAGATTCTAGAAAGAAAATGTAGACTTGGTGTTTATATATTGAATTCATTACAGGATTGGGGGATAGGGTAGGATAGGATAGGTGTGAGCTAGGAGCTACACGGATCCCACACACTGTTGATTCTCATACAAAAGTTATGAATACACTTGCTAAACTACGGAGACATATCTATGTGTTTCGGAATCGTAGAGCATGGAAGGATGCTTTATAGAAACAGACAATGGTAGCAGGCTGTAACGCTGGGTCCTACAACGTAGAATCCACAGAGGTTTCCCAACAGAGGAGGCAGGGGGTCAGACACAAAGGCTTTCAAGTAAACACGGTACAGTATGTAAAGAATACTATATTGAGTTGAGCACGAAGCTCCTACCTAAGAACTAAATACTTGCTTATATAGAGGCGTTACGTCGAAGGGATATATGGATAGTGATGGATATAACAAAATATCCTTCTGTTCTATATATCCGTCACGTGGGTGATCGTGCGACTCCGGCCAATCCTAAGAGCCCACTAGTTCTGGAGACCTGCAATCGCTGGAGCCAACCAATCTCCCGGCTATTCCACGATTCTCGGTCCCGCCGGAGCCTTCTTCGCGGGACCCAGCTCAGCCTGTGGGTAAAGAAAGTTCCGGGCCTTTGTCGATTTAAAACGTGGCACGCTAATGCCCTAGTAGAGGATTGTCATGGTACCAACCATGGCACTTATCCCTCGATCTTGGCAACTTATGATACGACACACACTGTAAAAAAAAGTTCCTAGTTACTACGAGTCCCACCATTCCGCCAGCACCAACTCGCCACGGGATTTTTCGGCCATTTACCCGCGGAACCCAACGGCATCACCGGTAAACTCTTGTATGGCTCTCCCCTACTTAGTTGCTGGTTCTGAATTCGTTCGTATCCTCAATGCGCACACTCTTGTTACTCTCTGCAACGTTGTGACATTTAGCAACCACCCATCAGACACTATACGCACTCCCAGAGCAGTTACAGATGGCGGGAAAGCACAATGACAAGATTGAAGAAGTCGATGTTCTAATCTGCGGCAGTGGCTCTGCAGGACTCTGCGCTGCAGCCTACCTCGCGCGCTGTGGGATCTCATGCACAGTCATTGAGGCTCGTAATGGTCCCCTCGAAATGGGTCAAGCAGATGGTGTGCAATGCAGGACTGTTGAAGTCTTCGAAAGTTTTGGCCTCGCGGAAGACTTGCTACGTGAAGCATATCATGTGATCGAAGACACGTTTTGGTCCACGGACGAGGAGGCACACTTAGTCAGGGTCAGGATTGCTAGCGACACACCCAAGGGTGTAAGCCACATGCCGCATCTCATTTTAAACCAGGCGAGGTTGCATGACATTCTCATTGAAGCGGCGAGAAAGTGGAATGGGCAGACGATAGAGTATGGGAGGAGGGTTGTTAATATAGAGGTGGACGGAGAGGTTGCAGCTAGAGATCCCGAAAGCCATGCTGTTACAGCTACTACAATGAGAGGTGGCATGAAGCAGATTATCAGGGCGAAGTATGCATTGGTGAGGTTTAGCTATCTGTTCTATCTTTGTGACCATCGTGCTAATCTTCAAAGGCTTGTGATGGAGCGCATAGTACTGTACGGAAAGCTCTTGGTTTCAAGATGATCGGAGATAGTACGGATGCAGTATGGGGAGTCATAGATGCCCACTCTATAACTGACTTTCCTGACATCCGTAAAAAATGTATTCTGCGTACGAAAGCCGGAAGCCTGCTGATCATACCTCGAGAGGGTGGCTCTCTGGTTCGGTTCTATATCGAACTCGCAGAAGGAACGGTAGCAAAAGACGTCAAGCTTGGCGACCTACAGTCTACAGCTCGCCGAATCTTCCACCCATATAGAATGGAGTTCGTGGATACAGTCTGGTGGTCTGCATACTCCATCGGCCAGAGACATGCGGATTACTTTTCCAAAGACAACAGGGTCTTTCTTACAGGTGATGCGTGTCATACACACTCTCCGAAAGCAGGGCAAGGGATGAACACCAGTTTGCAAGACGGCTATAACATTGGTTGGAAACTCGCCGCAGTGCTCAAACATCAGGCGTCAGCCAACCTGCTCCAAACATATAACCTCGAGCGAGAAAAAGTCGCCATAGACTTGATCGAGTTCGACAGAGCATTCGCAAGAGCCTTTTCCTCCAAGAGCAAAGAAGACTTCAGCGAGCATTTCATTAAGTCCGGTCGATATACAGCGGGCTTGACTAAAAGGTATGATCAGTCAGAGATTACAAACATCAAGAGCAGTGACGAGAGTCTTGCTCGAGGTCTTGATGTTGGCATGCGATTTCCGAGCACACAAGTTGTCCGCTTCTGTGATGCCAAACCCATGCAGCTCGCCAAAGCACTACCAGCAGATGGGCGCTGGCGTATAGTTGTGTTCGCTGGAGACACAAGGGATGCAGATGCCATTGCAAGGCTAAAAAAGGCAGGCGGAATCCATGCTTGATTGTCTTTTACGTCTGTACTAATGGTGTCTTTAGTTGGGTGATTATTTGAGCTTAGAAAATGGACCAGTGAGGACATTTACCCCCGCAGAAGTGGATACAGACAGCTTCATAGAAACGATTGTCGTTTTTTCGGGCAAGCGGCTGGAAATTGAGCAAGAGCAAATACCGGCCTATTTTTGGCCCATGACTGGGAAGTGGAAGATGAGAGGTATATGAACCTGACAAATGTGGTAATCGGATCGTGCTTACGGGGTTCTAGATTTGCACAAAGTCTACGTTGACGAGGAGAGCTACTCCAATGGCCATGGACACGCTTACGACTTCTTTGGTGTTGACAAAAAGGCCGGCGCTGTGGTGATCGTGAGGCCAGACCAATGTAAGTACCATGATTGAGAGTTCCTGACAATATTAACTGTTCCTAGACGTCTCTATGGTGTCTGGGCTTGAAAATTACAAGATTATTGGAGACTTTTTTGCTGGCTTCGCATTGCCGCCGAAGCTTTGAGTGTGGCAGTTTAACCATGGCGATGTCGGATTGATTGAATATAGATGTCTTCAAAGCAACTGTGACTACGGGCCTTTAATGCCTTTAGGTCATCAGACAACAAGTAATCTTTGGAAGCATTTACGGATTAAGCACACATTTGTCTATAACAAACATCATACGACATCATCAACATCATCATCAATAGCTAGAACATCTAACACACATTCTACAGCCATTAGATGTGGGGATTTTTCAGCCTTATAAACACTGGCACATAGAAGCTGTGCACTCTGCTATCCGGAATCTCGAATTAGAGTACACTATTCACTCATTTAAGAGGGATCTCTCAAAAATTAGAGAGCAAACCCAAAGAAAAATAATATACTCTCGTTCTCAAGTTGCGGGTGCGATTACCATCTGTAGCAACTGTAGCAACTTTTGCAAGACTGGACATAGTATGCGCACTTGTTAGATTATTATAGAGCCCTCTGAGAAAGAGGATTCTCAGTGATTTCAATTGATTTCTTTTGTCAGGGTGGAATTATCACGGTGTTTGTTGCGTGGGCCCCTCGGAGTGTGTCATTCGCTTGGTTGTATCATTCGCCATGCATCTACGTTAATGTAGAATTCAAACGACGTACGTATCAGCGGGCGCCGCAATGATACCAGATGATGATGATGATGATGATGATGATATTTATTTGCGTCCAGCGGGTCCCCAGCAGAGCTGGGTGCCCTAAGACCTCCCGAAGGGTACGGGGACGTGCTAAGCTACGGAATTATAATACAAAAGTAGTAACCTCAGAAAGCATTTCTTGTAAAAAGCAGGCCCGAAAGCAGGTGACTATGTTCCTCCCACGGCCGATTGGGGTGGAGATAGAGTATGTATGCCTATAGGCGAGGGGATCGCAACCGAAGGGTCTCTGTATCAGAGCTGTAAAAAGCGGGTTCTAGGGCCGTGAGGCCTGTAACAAAGGAAAAATAGATGGGATAGAGCTGAGAGGCGGGAGCCAGCAGCCAACAGCTGACTGGGGCCAATAGAGGGACCGTCTAGCCTGCTCTGTGTACGCAATAGAGACTGTTAAGTACAGATTCTGGTGTAGAATTCCGTAGCGCACAGCAACGCTAAGAAGTCTAGAGGGTTGTTGTTGAGCCGTTTCAGGTACTCAAAGGCCTCG
>JPKE01001747.1:0-35847 GCA_000750995.1 Pseudogymnoascus sp. VKM F-4520 (FW-2644) | reverse complement strand
GGGACGCATCAAAAGAGATGCATTCTCGAGAGAGAGAGAGAGAGGCGACGGCAATGGTGAGCTTTGTGTTTGTCTCGTGCAGGCCCGAAATCACATCCTGAAGAGTCGAAAGAATGGAATCCTTTTGGGTCATGCTTGAGTTATGTTCAGCACAAGCAGCGGCGAGGAGATTAGACGCATCGCGCGTCTTTGCTTCTGCTTCATTCTTTCTCTGCACGGCCTGCTGCACGAGCTTCTCGTTTTGCTCGACAGCAACCTTGGCGCTTTCGTTTTTTCTCCTTTGTGCTTTAACCGCTTCGTCTAGCTTTTCTTTTCCCCAGAGAAGGCGGGCTTCTGCCTCTTCCAACTTAGACTCTTCATCTTAGAGTTTTTGATGTCGTCTTTGATTAGTTGCCTCCCTAGCGGTCAAGCGCGCACTGTCCTTCAACACGTTATAGGCAAGCTCAAGTTTGGCTCGTCCGACGGCCTCTTCATCTGCACACACCTTATCATACAAGGTCTGGACCTTGCCGCGTGCCGTGGCTTCGTCCTGCTCGAACTTCTCGCCTCGCTCTTTAACCCTCGCATTTATTTGTGCGATCTCTCTGCTTATTCTTGACGACTCAGCAGCGAGGTAGCGATCGAACTTGTCGGTGTCGAAGCACAGCTTCTCCTCTCGTTTCGTGAGCTCTCCCTGCCTCTGCTGAAAACGCTGCTCTTCCTGTGCCCGCGTCTGTGTCTCACGTCCTACTTGGTCGATCTCTTTTTGTAACGCCTGTGAATTTTCCTCCTCTTTCTGGAGGGCCCGACGGGTCTTCTCAATGACGTTGAGAGCCTCCCTGTGCCGTTGAGAGCCTCCCTGTGCCGTTGAGAGCCTCCCTGTGCGATGCATCTAGGGTCTCATACTCGGAACTTGCCTGGTCACGCTGGTGACCGAAGTCCGCTGACGCTGCGGTCAGCTTTTCTGTGAGCTCGTCACGGTCTCGGGTTATGGTATAAAGCCTGGCCTGAGTCTCTACCAATAGAGTATCCCGCCCGTGCAACTTCGCCTGCGCCGCCCTCGCCGCCACCACACCAGCCGCCCTAGCTGCTATGATGTGCAGCTGGAAGCGGCGGTGGGCTTGCCGCTTCTCCTACACTCGAAGCTCTTTGATGACAATTTGAGCCATATTCGAGGAGTCAAGCCGGTCTCTGAGCCGGTCATACGCTGCACCAGCCGCCCCAGATGCGATGATGTGCATCTGGATCTAGCGGCGGGTGAGCTGGGATTGGAGTTCCCATTCCGTGGCTACCCGTGTGAGATCATCGTTCTCGATGCGCTCAATTTCCACCATGCTGGCCAAGTCTCTCTTGTCCTGCTCGGTGGTGGAGATTCTCTCCTTGAGCTTGCGGTTGAGAGTGGACAGGAATCCAGACTTTGCTATCGACGTCTCATTACTGGCGGCGAGGGCATCCTTCTCGATAGTCATCTCCTCGAGCCGCTTCTCGAGGTCGGCGATGGTTGCCTCTTGAGAAGAGGACTTTTTGGAGGCCGAACTCAAGTCCGCTCGGAGACTCTCCTCCGTCCGCTTCCAAGCAGCGGACTTCTCGCGGATTTTGTTCTCTGCCGTCGTGACTTTCAGGTTCAACGCGGCCTTATCGGCTTCCTAGGAGCCAGCTTTCTGACTGAGCAGGAACCATCAGGGGAACGCGAGAGGACGAGGAGGACGACGACGGTGACGAAGATATCGATTATGCGGTGGCAGAGAAACCGGGAAACGACCACCACCGCATCATCGATCTCGTCCGCGAGTACAGAGAGCCAGAGAGAATTGCCCCAGTTGATGGGACGACGCAAGTATCCATCATTGGGAATATGCTACTCGAAGCGGCACGCAAGGGGAGGACGGACTTGGTGGAGGCGGTGATCGCACTGCGGGGACTTCCCCACACCCCCTGGATGGATCGGCGGATGGAGAATGGAGACGGCTCCGGCCACCATCGCTAAGAGTCTCGTTTCGATGATGTGCACCATGTCGATCCGGCTTCTGGGTCATCTGATCATGGGCCAAATCCCCCGCGCAAGTGTCATCGAGGCGGCGATTGACACCGAGCTGGGCAAGCTGATGGCCGGCGGCGACTCACAGCCCGCCATTTACGCCAACTTCATCATCGATGAGCGCGGCTTCTGGCCATCCCCAAGTGAATAGGCGGATGTCTTGAGGGGCATATATAAATATATGCAAGCCGGAGAAGAAGGAGACGCCTACGCAGCTATAATCGACGGTGTATATGGTTCGGTTTCATCCAACCTACAGTTTTCCGGTGCAAGAAAGTACCTCTCCACCAAAAGGAGCCTCGAGCACGGAGACTTTGCCTGCCGGGATCGCGTCGCTGTCTTGGAACACTTCCTGGCTGCGATGGAGCAAAGAATGGGCGATACTCCCAACCCGGACCAGCGAATGGTACGACCACTGTCCGAGGTGGGATATTCCTGCCACCCTGTGACGCGACTGAAGGCGCACCACGAACAGCACAGCTCCAACTTCATCATGGGGTTGTGCATGGCTGTGCTTGAGGAAGAGGTTCCCCATACGGGGTTTCAACTTTCTCAACACGTCGTTGTTCGGATATATGAGCTGCAAGACGTCGCGCTCGGGGAAGCCTTTGTGACTGCGCTAATGCAAGCGTATACTGTCAATGGTGGTGGCTTTAGCCATGAAGTTGCCGGAACTTACATTGAGAGTATTAAGCGTACTTCCAGCGATGAATGGAAGAAGTTCCGAGACTCCCTCGCCCAGGACGAAAACTACCTGCGTCGAGTCTCTTTGGAGACGGCGCGCGGCTGAAGAAAGAAGCAAATACCAGTCGACAGGACATCGCATCATGCTTGAGTGAGATTGCTGAGGAAAAGAAGAAGCAGGAGGCCATGTGGGAGGAGATTGAAAGAACGGCTCCAGAAGTCCAGAAAAGCGCGGAGGCGGAGATCGATGTTATCAAGCGGATGAGGGATGTATTTTTATAATTGTTACGCCCATAGATTTGACTTGTGGAGTTATGACGCTCCACTCAGGTTCAACCTAGGTAGGACCGGACTCTGGTGTTACAACTCCACAAGTTATCCCAAGCCCCGATTTTCATCCATTATTGCTAGGTGATAAGCAAATAGCATCATATTACAAACTGTCGCACATTTAACGAATTCCTTAAAGTGAAATTGCAACTGCTATAAGCCCATTGTTATCATTTAGTGGAAACTTTGGATCATAAATGGCTAGTGATAGATGGACAAATCGGGTTTAGAATTTTTATTCCTGTATATGGAGAGCCCGTTGAGATTGTGCCATCTAGCTGTATCGGCCAGTGATAACATGCTCCTCGAGCATGTACTTCGAAGGAGGACAGATCTGATCGAGGCCTCGCGATCTCCCACACCCCGTGGATGGACAGACGTCTATCACGATCCCGAGCCACAGTTACAGCAACACTCGTGTTAATGATTTGCACGATGTCATCTCGTCTGCTGTCTCACCTGGTACTATGCCAGGCCCCCACGGTGGAACGAGCGAGCTGTTGGGGAAGACATCCGAGAGCTGACGGCGGCTCGGAACACCCAGCTAGCGATATACGCCAACTATCTCGTTGATAGTGAGGTCCACAGGTCGACTCCAGGTGAATCCTCCGGATTTAAACGGCATAGGAGCCGGGCGTGCTCTTTATTTCATCAAACGATTGTAGCTGCGTTCAGCTCACGATCGCGGAACTGCTTGTGACTGCCGCCTTGCGGAACCGCCCCTGCATCCAGCATCGATACATCTTGAGCTGCTTGGCGCGATTGACGAGCAGTCTGCGGTCCACGCCCAAGCTGATAATCTCGAACCCCGCGGCAGGCCCACCCTCCCAAATCTGTGCCAGCTCGTCCTTCTCAAAAAAGTAAACCCTCGTGCCATCTCCACGAACATAAAAGTTCTCTTCCATGTACCGGCCCTTCTTGAAGCGGACCTGGGCCAAGTCGCCACGTCCATAATCCCGGAAAAGTACCTCGCCGCCTGGCTTCAGTACGCGGTAGATGTTGGAGACGGCCTGCTGCCACTGCGACGGCGAGAGAGCGGAGAATATGAATATCATCAGGACGACATCTACAGAGCCCTCTTCGAGTCCCGGTGGGAGTTCTGGCCCCGCGGCATCCCAGACGTCGGCCTGGATTTGACTCGTATTATAGGCATCATTCTCACGCATCACTTCGACGGCTATCTTGGAGAAATCGCAGGCATGGATTTTAAGGTTTGGATTTTGATTATTTGCAATAATAGGAAAGGCGGTGTTGCCAGCACCTGCACCGACCTCAAGAAGCGTGCAGGGCCCGTAGTCTGCGAGCGTGACTTCGGCAAGCACGGGGAACTCCTGGCGAAGCCACTTGCGGTCTTTGAAGAAATTGGACGTGTTGTTTTTATAGAACTGGTTCCACCACTTAGCGGGATCGGAGTTAAATCTGTCTGAAGAAGTGTTAGCGAAGCTTCTTGAAAAGTTTCAATAAAAGTAATGCTTTTGACTTTATATCAGATAGGAGCGAAAGACGTTGCTATGTTTGTATCATTCAGGGACCCGTAGGCCTCAGATGAACTATGCATTTTGAATCATCATGAAAGTGGTGCGCAAAAAAGAAAGGATAGTACTAACTCTTGTCAAAATCAGAAACCGGAGCTTCACGCTGCTTCGCATATTGTACTTCAGAATACTCCTTGTAGGCATCATCTGTTTCCACATGGTCCCACGCGTTAAATTCAAATACGTTATCCTCCTCTTTGAGTAAACGCGATCCAAACTGGAAGGGGTCGGTCCGTTTCATGTTGTGCTGAGGGTCATGAGACAGATGGGCAGGGACGTCCCCGCCAATAGGCTCAGCTTGCTCACCCTCAACTGGCACAATCGGAGTATCCACCGGAATCTCCATATCTGCACCCATCTCGAAAAGCTAAAGTCGCTCCTGAAACTTCAGGAGAAACTAGGGCTGTTGTCGTTGGAGATTTGGGTTTTTTGAGAGTATTATGGTTTTAAAAAGGTTTTGTCAAGAACACAAAAACTTTCTTCGTATTTAAGGTGCGGCTCATTATGTAAGCGAGGTTCGGGACAGGGGTCAGTTAGCTTGACGATGAGCTTATCTGGATGCCTCCAAAAACCGCAGTGTACTTTGTTTGCGTGTACGTGGGCGGATTATCTAGCATAATGAATATTGTTTTTGAAGCGATTGTACAATAACTCTCTTTTTTTACCTGCCACCATGGCGTGTCCGATTCCACTTCGAATTAACTTGCGCCGCATTTCCTCTGCCAGACCCCAAAACTTTCGCCCGGTTGCGCCCCTTCGACGAAGCTTTCTTACCCTCCCAGGCTCCGAGCTCATTACTCTGAAGGAAACCCGGATACTCCCTTACGAATCTTCGAGCTTATATACCCTAATCGCCGACATAGACCGCTATTCAAGCTTCATACCCTATTGTCAAGAATCCAGAGTCACAAGATGGTCAGAACCAGATACCAAGGGGAAGAGGTGGCCCGAGCAAGCAGACTTGAAAGTTGGATGGGGAGGATTCGAGGAGACATTCACAAGCAAACTTAATTGCGTCCCAGACACCATTGTCGAGGCCCTCGGGGGTGATGCTGTACCCGCCGTTTCAAAACCACAGTCGCTAGGCCGCCTCTCGAGATTGGAGTCTCCTGCTGTACCCAATAACATATTCAAGCGGTTATCAACGAGGTGGACAGTGAAGCCGCTTTCAGGACACCCCTCTACGTCGTCTGGAGTGGTTCGGACAGAGGTGAACTTGGCAATCGAGTTTCAATTCTCAAACCCAATTTATGGATCTCTGAGTAAAGCGGTTGCTCCGAAAGTGGCAGAGGTTATGATTGAGGCGTTTGAAAAGAGAGCAAAGCTGTTGCTAGACAGGCAGGGGTAGGAACTCGGTGCAGGGTTGATGATAGACAATGGTTATGAGTGTGCTGCATATAGATGGCGTGGGGGGGTCGGTTCCGAAAACCTATAATACTGTACAGTACATACACATTCAGTCTCACTGATTGAAGACATTCTACACATAAAATAAAATCCTCCTTGTATAATCATCCTCATATAATAACAGGTCGTATAAATAGTCATCGAATCTATATCCAAGCAAAATCCTCCAACAAGGGTATAAAAACTCCATATATCCAAAAAATGCCAAATCGATAAATAAAGTCGTAAATTTGCTACATATTCTTCACCCGCCATGTGTCGACGAGGCATAAATGCTCTAGGTCTACCTCTTGGAGCGTCGTGATCTCAACTTGGCTGGCGCCAGTCCTGAGTCGCGTTGCGCTCTTCTTGTCATACATAGTCGAGGCCAGACGTGATTGCGTAAAGCCGTCATCCATAACGGCCACCGCCTCTGGGTTTCTTCAAACGTGGCTCATATTTTGCCAAAAAGCGTTATGCTCACCCCTTTTTCGGCCTATTTTGCATTAGTAATGTTACATCAGATCATAAGATGCTTTGTTCTTACCTTCCCTTTCCTCCCTTCGCAGCCTTGCTTCCTCCTCCTCCTCCTCCAAATAGACCCCAGGATGATTTCTCAGTCTTCTTCTTCTTCGGGACATTATCATCAACTGCGCTAATACCCGCGGGCATTCCGCCAGGACCAGGCATTGGTGGACCAATCCAAGTACCAGCTGGGGGTGGTGGAGGAGGCCTGTCGCGATTCCTGGGCGCCGCCTTCTGCGAGTGTCGTTTCCCATGGCCTTGGGGGACTGGTTCTGGTGCTGGCGCAGGCTCCGGCTTTGGAGGTTCCGGCATAGGCCACATGTGCATTGTAATTGCCCAATCCGGTTCAATCATCGTTTCCCATACTTGGGGAAGAATAATCTCCCCATTAGGCCCAATTAGGTCATAATGACCATCCTGGACGTGAGGGCCAATGACATCGACGTGAAGGAATGCTTGTCGAATAAGATCTTCCATGCCCTATTACTGTTAGTACGCTTTAACACGACGGAATCGAAAAACTTACTGCCCATGTTTGGCAAAGGTGGTATGGGAAGCTGAACTTGCGACCCACGGCATCCTTGAACTTAATCGGCTTCTTCTTTTCCTCCTTCGGTGGGGCTGCTAAAGCTTTCGCAGCGTCTGCTTCAGCCTTGGCCGCCTTGATCTCATCCTCAAATTTGGCCTTCAAGTCTGCTTCGTACTTCTCCTTCGCCGCAGCGTCAGCTTTTGCCTTCTCCTCGTCATCCTTTGCCTTCTGAACGGCCGCGACCTCGGCCTCGAACTTGGCTTTTGCGTCGGCAACTTCCTTGGCTCTCGCCGCCTCTTCCATCGTAGCCTTCATCTTGGCAACTTCCTCGGCGACCTTTCTATTTGTGGCAGCGGCATGTTCGGCGTCATCTTTCGCCTTTTGCTCTGCCGCCACCTTGTCGTTGAAAAGTTTTCGTGATTCTTGAAGTTGCTTTTCTAGTTCAGCCAACTTCTTTTCGACCTCGGGGTCGGGTACAGGCGCGGGGGGTGGTGCTGGAGTCGCCGGCGCAGCAGGCGCAGGTGCCGGGGCTGGAGTTGGAGCAGGCGACTCGTGGGGAGGCGGGACTGGCTGGGAGTAGTGATAATAAGGCGATTGGCTTCCCGAGGTTGCTGGACCTGGACCTTGATGCGGCATCCCATATGGGGGGTAACCTCCGTATGGTGGGGCCTGCCCATATGGCATTATTTCATGCCCACCATAGCCGCCAGGTTGCGGCTGGCCGGGAGGATAGTGCTGTCCTGGCGGGTAATACCCGTGCTGATTGCCACCGGCGGCGGGTGAGAATGGGTTCTGAGGATATCCATGCGAGCTAGGAGGCGGCCCGAATGGGACTACAGACCCAGCTGCCCCAGCAAAAGGCGGCGGCGCAGCCCCATTGTAGCCGGAAGCAAAGCTTTGGGGGTATCCTGCCGGAGGCGGAGGCGCCCTGCCGCCATATTGAGGCTGCTGTGGTGGGAAGCCTCGGCCATAGCCCGGGTAATCTTCGATGGACGCCACACTCGATGGTGGGTTCGGCGCAGGCCGATGCGAGTGAGGTTGTTGCTGGTGGCGAGAGCTATGGTCAGACGACGATGCCTGCCTTCGAGAAGAGCCTCTACGAATCGACGGAGCGGGCTGGCTTGAATTCCTGTATGTTGGCGGCGGTCTGGAACGGGAAGCAGACTCTGACGGCTCGATGTCTTCGGAATATATTGGATCCCATGTATCGTCTAGAAGGTCAGAATCTTCCCGGCTATCGATGGTATTAGAGACATGGACTCCAGTACCTGTTGAGCTGCCTCCGTCGTCGAAGGATGATCGAGACGAGGTGTTCGCCGAGGAGGGGTGGTCGATTGTTATGACAGTTCTGCGCAGTGACGTTAGTGGGCAGTGCGGGGTCTCGGAGCGGTGAAAGTGCGGTGGGATGTGATGTTTGCATTCGGCCTTAGGAGTTTGTCTTATTATAAGAGAAAATGATGTATGACTTACGGCGCCATTTGGAAATCGGTGGTAGGGTATATCTCCAAGTCGCGACCGTCTCCTTGGGGAGAGTCGAGACGGAGATATCCTTTTTGTGTTTATAATCCCTGGCGTTGACACGCAGGTATGGGTCGGCTGCAAGAGGCTACGGCTGAAATGTGGATTTTTTTTTGCCGTCGATATGTAAGGCGCCAACAAGGGCTGGATCTTGACCGCCAAATACTTGTCGCTCGAATAAAACGGCGAAACAGGTGGTAATCGGTGCAAAGTTTGGTGTTGTTTTGTTTACTTTCGTTGTTTGGTACTCGTGGGGATGTGGGGCCGAGACGTCAACAAGGTACATGCGATCGATTTGTGAGTGTGATCGATGTTTGGTGTCGCGGGTAGATGGATATAGCGTGGTTGCTTGGATATGCGATGACGACTACTCGTAACGGGCGTTGCTTTGGGGATGGTTGACGGGTCAAAGTGTGTCAGGACGATATCTGCACTGAGATGCAATTATGGTTAGTGAGGGGTTTCAATGTGGTGGTCGTGCATCTGAAGTAAGGAAGGGGGGTGATGGCAATCAAGACACCGTTGGCAAGGCACCATGGGCTACAACAGAAATGCCGAAGACGGCGAAATCGAAAGAAATGCAGTGGATTCCCGACGAACACTTGTTTAACATCGGCCTCCCGTCAGTCATCAACAAACAAATGGCTCGGGCGGGAGCCGTCGTTGGAATACCAGTAACTGCAGACAAGCTGGGATTTTTGCGAATAAGACAAACCTTTTCGTGGGTTGATGGTCTATCAAGGTAGATATATAAAAGTATGCTGTACTTGACCACCTCGCGATCAGTGAAAATTGTTTGCGAAGAGGTATCCTAGGTCTGTGGTTTCCAAGGACTTCCAAAAAGTAATTCAGTGTAACGGGTGACTCCAAAAGGTGGTTCTGTTTTGTCTCCTCTGACTCTTTGGGCAGCCTCCAGGATATGTGGCGAAGCCTTGTCCTGTTGTGGATGTGGAACTGCCAAAAAAAAAACTCGCAGGATATGCGATGCTGTTGAGAGAGAAAAAAAATGATCTAGTCCTATGAGGTGGAGTGGTTGTATAAAGTCCTCTGTTCGAGTGGGCCAGGCAGTCCGGTATTTGTAGGGATAAATGTAAGGCTCCTTTCCTATCCTATGGCCTTTTCTTTGGGAATGAATATAGATTTCTGAAAAGATTCCTAAAGGTCACGAACATATTGGTTCAGAGAGATTCGCCTTGGGGGTTTGTGTGGTTGAGGAACAACCCAAATGTCAAAAAAGCCTTGTGGATGTGGAAAACACTTATACACTGTGGTACAAATACTGTGAAGGTGCTGGCACAATATTAATCTGAAGGGTTCTTGACATTTTATTTCGTGGCCGTTCTTGTCTAATATACAGAGGCCAACGCCCAAGCTCCGCCAGGATTGCCCATCTACAGTGGTGAAAAATTTGCTGTCATCTAAAAACAGCCCACAAGAAAATCTGCCAACAGCTGATTGTGACTCAATATGGAGCCCAGTGGATCTCATCAAGGAATCTACACGATATAGGGAGCTGGTGTTTGGTGAATTCAACGGGTTGGGCAACTTGGGCACAGCCCAACAAGGCCACGCACTCCAAGGCAGCAGGGATTAATTGGCGGAGAAAGTGCCCGGGACCAGATCCAATCCACTGCCTTGGGAACCAGGTAAAACAGTGATGAGCCTCACCGAACAAAAGAAAGCCGCCCAAGATCAAGGTTGATGCCCAAGCCTTCCGCGATCCTGCATGAAAAAAAGCCACATCGTCGTTTAGCCCTATCAGGCCCCAACGCCCAAAAGTACTTCCAGCGTGCCACGTACTATAACAGCTAAACAAATCCGCTCCTTGGCAAATTGCCATCACCGAGTAACGCCACGACGACTGTAGTTGTGGCAATTGGGCCCACCATTGCCATCATGGTCTGACCGAATTGTCTCGATTTTGGGATCGAGACGTGATCGCCAGCCCCTACATCCGGGTCTTCAGAATACAGCGCCCATCAATCAGCTCGGTACCTTGCGTGAATATTCCTTGCCCGCGTCAGCGCTGCGATCTAACGGATGGTCTTGACTGCGTCGCGGTCAAGTAGTTCTCGTGCTGCGATCAGCTCTGCTGCGTCATATCCCTCCCAACCCGCCTCTCGTGCGACGCTCCGGCGCACAATTTCCGTAAGTTTGGCGGTTGCAAGCTGGTTAAGGCTCTGTATAGTTTTGAGGCTCGGCGACGAATCAGCCTTGGACTTATTCGATCCTTCCGACAAGTTAAGCAACACACGAGAAGTTGCCTGTTGAAGGTTAGTTTTCGCATACGATACTATTTATATCTGGACAACATACAAGCTTCAAGCCGTAATACCCCCTGAGATAGTCATCGCATAGCTCGATACTTCTTGAAAACCTTCGTACTGATTCCAGGAGGTTCTTTTCAGTGGTATTATCCTTCCCTGTACTTCCATCGGTCCCAGCGCTTGTGAACAGGAGCTCTCCAAGTCTCGCGTGTATCTTTCGACAGTTAGCCAATAGCTCTAACCAACAGTTTATGGCACCCTTACATTCCAAGCGTTTGGTGTTATTAACAAGACCTCTTCCAAAGCAAAGATGCTCTGCTGATAGAGTCCTTGGGAAGCATATAAGTCGCTGATCTCTGCCCACGCTTCCGCATCAGTCGGAGAGTTGTCGAGAAATGAAGCAAGGGCTGAAATGGCCTCTGCATGTTTTCCCATGGACTTCAGGAGAGCGATGCGCCGTTTCGAAACAGGCTGTAAAGAAGTCAGCTATTTCTCCTATAATGGGAGACCGGACCAACAAACCATATTCCCGGGGTCGCTCTTGAGTATAGAATCATATTCCGTTAGAACTCGTTGCAGCTCGGTATCATTATCCGCTGTTGCTTCCTGATATAGTCCTTGTAATGCCATCAGCCTCTCATTGCTTCCCCCGAACCTGCTTAACAGCCTGTCCAAGCATACACGGGCCGACTGCTGGTCGCCAGTGCGGAGGCATGATAACATGAGATTTTCGTAGGTTGTCCATAGTTCTGGGGTTTCTGGCGCAGCATATACAGATGACAGAGAGTACGGAGCGATCGACGATGGGGTCTTCGAGAGTAGCGCAGGAGCTTGCTGAGACAATTGCAAAGCTACCGAGGGCGGCAGATGGGCTGGCGGGTGGAGAATTGACGAAGACATCTTGTTGGCGCAGGAGCTGAAGAATATCCTTTGAATTATAAGTTCCAGGAGATGCGACAGCTTATATTGAACTGATGAGGCACAACCGTGTGAGGTGAGGTTGATTGGTACATGGTGGACCATGGAAAGGGTGCACGGTCCACCAAGGTAGCGGGCCGCGTTCTACGACCATGATGCACCCAAGACCTGTCTCGTTTGGTGGGGCAACAACTTCCAGACGCCGATAATGTGTTGCTTCAGTGTATTGAGACAACAAATGGCTTAGCACTTCGTCGGCACTTTCTTGTAATATTCTACTTTGAGGGGTTACCTTCGGAAGGGTAATACTCGTATAATCCCGGGTCACTCTACCCCGCCCTGTGCTCTGTACTTTCGTCGATACCGCGGCGCTTGAACAGCTCTCATGGATGTCGAGAGAGCAACCTGTGACAGAGCCTCAAGATGTACGTCCTCTCCACTCGCATATGAAAGCTGATGAGAGCTTTATTAACCGCCCCTAGGTTTGAAAAATCACTCTACGACCTCATAAGAGGATTACGGAACCACAAGGGCAACGAGAAGGCATACATACAAAACAGCCTGAAAGAATGTCGAGCAGAAATTCGTGGGCAGGACATGGGTTAGTGTATTTCCCGCCTATCATGCAGTTATACTGACTGGCCCTCCCAGATGTCAAGGCTACGGCCTTGCTGAAGCTTGTCTACCTCGAAATGTTCGGACATGACATGTCCTGGGCTTCCTTCCATGTGCTCGAAGTCATGTCCTCCGCCAAATATATACAAAAGAGGGTTGGATACCTCGGAGCTGTCCAAAGTTTCCGCCCCGACACAGAAGTCTTGATGTTAGCCACAAATTTGTTGAAGAAGGTATATATCGTCCATCTTATCAAATGCGGACTATGCTGATATCATTGCCAAGGACATCGTCTCTCCATCATTAACGACAATGTCTCTCCCAATTATAACCTTACCTCACATTATCACTTCATCTTTAGCCATGTCCGTGTTATCCGATTTACTCCCGCGTTTGACACACTCCAGCCCAACAGTTCGGAAAAAGACAATCGTTACCATATATCGCCTGGCCCTGGTTTACCCTGAAACTCTGCGGCCGGCGTGGCCGAAAATTAAAGAACGCCTGATGGACGATAGTGAAGATTCCAGTGTTACTGCCGCAATTGTCAATGTAATCTGTGAGCTGGGATGGCGGCGTCCTCAGGATTTCCTGCCGTTAGCCCCTAGGCTGTTTGAGTTGCTGGTGGATGGAGGAAATAATTGGATGGCAATCAAATTAATCAAACTTGTCAGTAGCTATGGACCTCTCTTTTTTGGGAAACAATACTAACAGAACCAGTTTGCGACGATGACTCCCTTAGAGCCCCGCCTAGTTAAGAAATTATTACCTCCTCTGACATCGATCATCCGGACTACACCTGCAATGTCGCTCTTGTATGAATGTATCAATGGCATTATTCAAGGAGGCATATTGGGAGGGACGGACGATGCTATTGGTGAGGATGAGATTGCCACTCTATGTGTCACCAAGCTTCGTGGTATGATTATGGTTGAAGGCGACCCCAACTGTAAGTATCCTCCCTTCCTTGAATTAGAATCGGTCCTAACAATAGTCAGTGAAATACGTTGCATTGTTGGCCTTCAACCAGATTGTATTGACTCACCCATATCTCGTATCGCAGCAAGAAGACGTTATAATGGACTGCATTGACAGTCCAGATATGTCCATCAGGCTGCGAGCACTGGATCTTGTTGTGGGGATGGTGAGCAGTGATAATCTCATGTCTATTGTTGGTCGATTAATGCGCCAATTACGGAGCGTAACTACGACAGATTCCCAGGATGGCGATTCACCCAGTCCTACGGCATTCGATTCCGACGAAGAAAACCCAGAGGTAAATGCCGGATCGAATCGAAACGGCACTACATTTACTCTTCCGGATGACTATAGGAAGGATGTTATCCTGAGGATTCTAAAGATGTGCTCAAGCAATAATTATAGCAATCTTGCTGATTTTGAGTGGTATATTGATATATTGATTCAACTCGCCCGCAACGCGCCCAGGCACATTCCAACTCTTGCCGACGACTCACATACTTCTATAAGCGACTCTGGAGAGACAGATGTGGCTGAGAACATCGGGAACGAGTTACGAAACGTTGCCGTCAAGGTCAAAGCAATACGTTCTAGTGCTACGAGAGCTGCGGAATCCATAATTGTCGATGGTTTGCACGGAGCAGTGTCCCAAATTGCCGAAAAGAGAGGCATCTTACGGCCTGTGACGTGGGTTGTTGGGGAGTACGCTTCATATTTGTCATACCCAGAAGACGTGCTAGTTGGCCTCTTGCATTACACAAAGCCACAATCAGATCCCGAGGTGCTCGCGATGACGTTACAAGCCATACCAAAGGTTTTTGCCCATTTGTCAGGGAACGAAACAATGGAGTGGTCGGCTGAGAGGAAAACCATGCTTTCACTTCTGATGGCTCGCATACTACATACTATGGAGCCTTTGGCGTTGCACCCAAATTTGGAGGTTCAGGAAAGAAGTACAGAATTTGTCGAACTCCTCCGGTTAGCTGCAGAGGCTTCTGCTGGCCAAGAAACCGTAGATCAGTACGACGCGCCTTTGTTGTTAACCCAGGCAATACCGTCACTATTTGCGGGCCTTGATCTCCACTCCATTGCCCCAGGCGCTCAAAGCAATGTACCAATGCCGGCCAATCTAAACCTTGATCAACCTATCACTGCGAATTTAACAGAGCTTCTCAGGGGAGCGGACTCGGGAGCCTTTGAGAGAACCGATGAGGATGAATTCCAAGAGTACTACCATCAGAGACCGTCAACTCTGAGTTTATCAATAGCAGATCCCGCAATCAACCGTCTCGCAGAGGCCCCAGAGGAGAAGCCTCGGTCGTATCAGCGCGATACCGAAGACACGTACTTGGACCCCGACATTGTTGCTCGCAGGAGGGCCGAGAGACTAGAAAGAAACAAAGATGACCCTTTCTACATTGCCAGTATCAGTTCGGAATCTTCTACATCTACCCCATTCGACATGATCATCCGAAATGACAACGGGAACGACCTTGATATCGACTCAATACCAATCATGCAACTCGATCTAGGAAAGATGCCATCTGTTGCTCCAGAGCAGAAGCCTAAAAAGCGAGCGCCTCTCAAACCTCGTCAACGTATCCAGGTTGCAGCGGATGAGACACTCCTTGCTAGTGGCAGCTCAACGCCCAGGAATGATGACTCCGAAGCCAGTTTAGATGGGCAACCACGGGCTCGAACAAAGCCAAAAAGGTCGCCGCTTCTTGTAGACTCAAGTAACATAGGGGAATTTGTTCTTGAGGGTGACGATAACGGCAGCGGAGTATCGGCAGATTACGAGCATCATCACAATCAGAAAGAGGAAGAGGAAATGGCCAAGGCAATGCAAGAGGTTGAGAAGTTGAGATTGGAAATGCAACGTGCAAATGAGCGTATCCAGGCTGCTCAGGGTGTTCCTCCGGAAGGGACCGTGGTTAAGAAGAAGACCAAGAAAAAGGTTAAGGCTGTTGGTGATGAAGCAACTGGGAAGTCGGAGTCCAAAGTTCGCTCGAAGAAGAAAGCAGAGCAAGTGGATGGGTCGGCAGATGTTACTACGGTGAAGCCGAAAAAGAAGAAGAAAGCCAAGGCCAAGGAGCCTGTGGCCAGCGCTATCGAGGATGATGCTGATAAAGCTAATCAGCCATAATGTGGCAGCTCATAGTCTTGATCTGGTATAATTCTATCAGTCGGTGACCACCCATACTATAAGGCCAATTATTATATATATACCTTATACTCATATTGGGAAACCTGGAGAGTTCGAAGGCTACTCATGTACTATAATTTTTGTGAGACATAATATAGCAACACGTGACTCGAATCTGACAGGTCAAGCCAAGATTGTCTTATCGATAACCTTATTCTCCAGACCTGAAATTTGGCAAGCGCCGCGGTTCCCTAAACCTCAATCGCTCTCTCTCGAATACCAAAGACCCACCCAGCTTCAGCGCGGAGACTAGCGATCATCGCTGCGATTGATTATGGCTCGTTCGAAATCCGATAGCCCTGAGCTGCCAGCCAGTCCATCTGTCACCAAGTCGCAAAGAAAAAAGGACAAGGCGGCCAAACGAGAGAAAAAAGGTATTGAATTGATTCACACTACATGCCTGTTAATATGCTGACTGGAATTCCGTACAAGCTCTTAAGAAGCAAAAGGAGACCGAGACTCCAACAGAGCAGGTTGAAGATGCTGAAAGTATAAAGGCCGCGGCGAAGGCTGCGAGAAAACTTGCCAAGGCTGAAGCGCGCAAGGCTGAGGATACGGTCGAGGCAGAGGCGCCGAGCAAATCCAAAAAACGAAAGCATTCTGGGGCCGAGAAGGAGGATGATGATACAGATAAGAAGTCCAAGAAAGCAAAGAAGTCAAAGAAAGAAAAGAAGGTTGTAGATGCCGACGATGACGCAACGAAACCAAGCAATGCCGTGGAGGACAACGAACAGACTCAGCAGGCGGACGAGGATGCGGCGCGAAAAGAGAGAAAGAGGTTGAGGAGGCTACGAAAGGAGAAGGAAGCCTTGGCCAAGGCAACTCCAGAAGATACAGCCACGTCTGTGCCATCGAAGAAAACGACGCCTAAACCAGCAGACAAATCCCACAAGTCAAAAAAGAAGGATGCGGCACCCGAAAAGTCAGCATCTAGCGGGAATGGGAGAGAGCAGGCAACGGCGAGCGCTGAGCAATGGAATCCAGATGCTCTATCTGGTGACGCCGCACGGAAATCTAAATTTCTCAGGTTACTTGGAGCTGGGAAAAGTGCTGGCTCCGACGCAAGTACGAAACCAGCCCGTTCCAGCGGGGGGGCTAGCGCAGATATTCAACGAGTAGAGAGCGAACTTGAGCGGCAGTTTGAAGCTGGTATCCGGATGAAGCATGGTGGCCAGAGCAAGAGGATGGGACTCGGTGCTTAGTAGAGCTTATATATGGCGCGTAGCAATTTGTGTGTATCTTTATGGAACTTGGAGGGCATCATTCTTCAATTCTTATGTTAAACTGAGTTTGAGATATAATGGTTGGTACACTGTGTAACTTGTTGTTCGGGTCGCGCATTTTGTTGGATATAGCCACGTTGCGCTTCCCCTCGTATTCGAATTCACCACCGCCTTAATCCGCCTCACTTATCTGAAGAATATCCTCGAAATCAACTCGAATATCAGACCACCGAACACCACGAATGCTAAAAGGACTAGAAAGCGGATGGGTCAGCAGTGAGGAGCAGTTGGGGGGGGTACTGTAATTTGACATACCAAGCCAGATGGGAGACACCGGCGACTTAAAGCTTTGTTGTTTCTTCTTTAATGCGCCCTCTGGTTTCCCCATTTTGGCCGTGTTCTCTTTGGCGAACTTCTGGTTGCTCTTCCGCTGTTGTGGTGTTTGCGCCTGCATGGAGATCAGCATTATATTTACTCGGCCGGCGGCGTGTCTTGCATACCATTTTGGCTGTGTGTTACTTGGAGCTATCTCGGTAAGTTTCCGAAGTTGATATGATCGTATTCTATTCGAATATGAGATTATAAGTTTGTCGAGCGTTAATTGGGATAATTGTTCGAGATGGATCGTCGTTGGAGTTTAGAATGGCTCCATTTAGAAACGGTGTCCCCCAGGTCGCACGACAAGTACATGGCCGAAGTAGCTTCCACTAAGCTATAGTAACTCTAGCGGGAGAAGCCGAGGTGAGGTGGGACATGTTCCTGATTTTGACTTTCCGGGGAACCACCTCCATTGCAACCGTAAACCAGCACCCTGGTCAAGAAACCTCAATCATAAATAATCTGTACCCAACTACACTGTAACAAGGAGTCTTCTGCAAAGTCGGCATTTCACATATACTACTTCTATTGATCAAGATGGCATCACCTTTGAGCATATCACTCCGTTCTCTACGACAGACCAATACCCGCTCTATTACCTCTTTCCGTCGCGCATTTGCCTCATCACAACCACCCGCAGGCGATGCCCCCAAGCCCGTATCTGGTCACGTATGTGCAGCTATTCCCTGTCTGCTTGTTGACGAATGCTAATTGCCCCGGTACCAACAGGTTAACTTCTACAAAACGTTCACCCGCCCCATCGCAAAAGTCCTCCTCCTGGCAACATTCACATACCAACTATCGTACTACCTCTGGGTGAAGCTGGAAAAGGACGAGATCAAGTCGGAGCGACAAAGTATGGACCAAACCAAGAGTGGTGCAGAGTGACAAACTCACACAAATTCAGATGAAATCCTCCAACTCGAGCATCAGCTGCAAGCTGCCCTAGAGAAACCCAAGCAGCCGTGATTGCCGATTCGACTTTGGTTCTGTGTAGGCAGTGTTATGGAAAGAATCAAGCAGCGTGGGGCGCATTGGATACGAATGAGTAATATTACTACGATAGATACCGACCTATCAAGGGCCACGGCCGCCCTTATAAGGCTTGCTGCGACGCAACTGCCTTCGCTGGTGATATACATCTGCTTCTAGAAGGGCTGCGGGCAACGGATAGGATATTACACCGTGTATACGAAAAGCAGGGACATTGTACGATATGAACAGCAGGCTGTAATGTGTAATATTGTTCAGGCCAAAGCCACGCCTCACAAGTAGGCTGTATAAATTGGCTCCAGTTAGCTCATAGGTTTATGGCGATAATACGTGTAGTATATTATTTTATCTAAGCTATATAAATTTAAACCCACATAGTTCCCACTTTTTCATATTTTGAGATTTTGGTCTCAAACTTTGCGCAACAAATATCGAAGATTACGTAGTAACAGGAAAAAACAACCCGGACAGATGGCCGAGATGGTTATGGCGCCAGGTTAAGGTTATACCTTAATACATGTGATTTATTCATATAGTTTCCTGGTCACGAAAGTGGCGTGGGTTCGAGTCCCACTCTGTTCATTTATCTTTTTGATCTTTTTGATTTTTTTTGGTGGGCTGGGGCGTGGAGAGTTTTATCAAGTGGAGATGCGACTGCCGAGAGATCCATAACAATTCAACACATGACTATTCACGAAAGGCTACCCATGAGAGAAATTTGCATGATTATAAAGGTAAAGGATTGAGAATAAACCCAGGGGGGTGCTATGTACCATACACTCTACTCGAGTCGAGCCTTGTCCAAATTCCAACACGTTCACTATCTCTTTACACACTAGTCCAAAACCCTACCCGCAACCGCAGCCGTACTCTTATCCTTCGTCTGCGTCTTCCTCAGCTGGCGACCACCCTGGATCTCGCCAAGTAATGCACTAGGTCTCCCTCCAGCAGGTGCTCCGCCCATGGGAGGCATCGGAGGCGGAGGTGGCCCAGCACCCGGAGGTGGTGGTGGTGGCGGTGGTGGGGCACCAGGCGCGCCCATACCGGGCATTGGGGGTGGTGGCGGTGCGCCCATGCCAGGCATTGGAGGCGGCGGTGGTGGAGGTGCAGGTGGAGCGGCACTAGGAGCAGGAGAGTCGGCCGTTGGCGACGTCACGCCTGGGCTAACCGGGGAGAAAGCGCGTGTGTCGTCGGCTGCAGAAAGGGGGCGGGGTGGCGCCATGGTTCCGAATAGCATCGAGGCCAGCTGGCGGGCATTTCCGGCACCGGGCCCTTCCTCATCGTCGGATGAGTCCTCGCGGTCTGAACCGACCACGGACCACTCATCTTCTTCTGGGCGGACGCGGGAAGGTCTTGCGCCGGTTGGGCTGGCAGCTTGGACTGGCTCAGGGGCCTTGGCGGCGGCTTGCTGCTGAGGAAGACGGTGGAACGGATTTGTGTCCTGTGCAGGAGGAGATACGACGGGGGGCGATGTGACAGGGGCGCCTGTTCCGGGAACTGATGGCTGGCCCAAGTTCTTGAAGAAGGGGTTGCGGGTGGCGGTATCTGCTTGTGGGGAGCTGATGTTCGAGGTGCTGCTTGTAGCTGCTGGAGGAGACGTAGCCGTAATAGTAGGAGGTGCTGGTGGGGAAGCCTGCTTCTCGACGACTCTCGGAGGAGTTGATGCCTGGGGAGTGATGTCCTGGGGACCCTCGTCGTCCGACGAACTCTCGTCATCAATCGCGTCAAGTTGACGCTGAAGCTCAATCTCTCGTTGCCGGGCAGCTTCAATCTCAGCGCGCTGGGCAGCCAGCTTGGCTTCTTTCTCCTTCGCCTCGACTTGCGCTGCCTTCCTTCTGCGTCTCTCCTCTTCTTTCTTGATCTTCCCAGCCTTAACTTGCTCCTCAAGGGCTTTCAAGCGGGCTTCAGTGGCCTCACGCTCCTGGGCAATCTCGCGCTCCTGGCGTTGTGCATCATCCCTAAAAAGTTAGCATGTTTCCATAGTATATTGTTATTATTAACGCGAATGAGACTTACTCCATTTCTTTAGTCGCTATCTGCTGAGCCTCATGTTCTTGATGGACTCTCTCCTCCTCAACCTTTCTTGGAGTTTCCCGCTCAGGCACATCACTCTTAGCAGCCTTTCTCGTTGGAGGTGGGGGTGGCTTCTTCGAAACCTCTGGAGCGGCAGCTGCGGCTGGTGCAGGGCGGCCCTCCTCCTGAGCTATTCTTGCCTGTCTCTCATTCTCGCGCTTCGCATCTTCCTCCTCTGCTTGGCGAAGTTTGGCTGCCCGTTCGTTCTTCTCGCGTTCCACCCTCTGTTGAGCGCTCTCGCCAGACTTGGAAGGAGCCTTGATTCCCAGGGCAGCCAGACGTTCAGCCATGCGTTGCTCAGCCTGCTGCTTGATAAAGGCAGCTCTCTCTTCTGGGGTCTTGTAAGAGGCGTACGAGCCACCACCAGCACTGGGTGCAGGAGAACTGCTCTGGCGGGAACTTGTTGGCGCTGGGGAAGCACTGCTCCTGAAACGGGATGCGGACGTGTCTCGGTCGCGGCTATCGTCCACTACGCTCCTACTAGTAGAACGATCCTCATTACGGACCCTGCTGCTTCTGGTAGACCTTTGCAAATCAAAGATGAAATCCTTGACTTCGTCCTCCACGCCAAGTCCATCCTCCCATCTGCGCTTTTCATGCTCGCTAGACGAACTTTGAGATCCCTCTTTCAAGCCATCCTCAAGACCTTGCGCAAACTCACGAACGCTATCCTCGACATCTTTAACCATTCTCTCGTTGTTCTCCCGTTCCGTCTTGATCCTAATGTTCTCCTCTTCCAGACGTTTGGGAGCTGCAAGGTCGTCATCAACAGTCTCGATTTTCTTTCCAGTAAGGGCCGCAGAACGCTGTTGCATCATGGCCTTAGCTCGTGCCTTGAGCCTGTCCGATTCGGTCACGGAACCCCCTGGTCCAGTTCCAACGATGCTTGATGCAGTACTTGGATGAGCTTTGGCATCCTTGAGGCGGAAAAGCTCCAGTTTCGCCTCGGCGATGCTGCGCTCCGTGCGGCGGACTTGGCTTGCGATATCAGGCAGACTATCTGTTAACGTCTGTAATTGGCGCTTTAGGGCACGGCGCTCAGCCCCTGAGTCCACGTTTCGGAGTGCTGCATCTGGGTGGCTATCAATGTCCTCTTGAACACGGCGGATGCGCCTGTAAAGCTCATCCGCTTCCCGGCGGTCACGTCTATCAAGAACGTCATCCTCCTCGGCGGCATTCTCATCCTTGAAGTCGAGAGCGTCAAGAACCACTTGCTTCTCGCGGATTTTCTTCTTCAACTGCTCCAAGGTAAGGTCTTCGCTTGTTGTCGAGGACGGAGATTCCGGGCGTGGTGAACCAGTGCCTAAGCGTCTACGAGCGCTTGATTTATATCCAACATCGTCGTCGTTATTCTTGAAAACGGTAGCATCTTTACGGTTATTCCTTTGATTGTTCGAATCGCCGCGGAACGAGTGGTTCTTCAAGTAGCTGACACCAGTCTTCTGGGGGAGTAGATTGGCGCCAGAATCCTTTCGGAACGCAGACTCTTGGTGAAGTAGAGACTTCACCGTACCAATGGAATCGTTGAAGTTTCTGGTCGAAGGCGGCACAAGCTCAGCCGGCAGCTGCGCTGGAAGTGGGTACCCATTGAGCTTTCTGTAGATTAAATGCATAGCAACTGCAAACTCATCCATGTTCAAGCGACCCTTGTTTCCGTTGTCTGCCAATGTCCAAACTCTCTCAAGATCAGGCTTAGGGAGGCCACTCTGTCCAAAGACTTCAATAGCTACATCACCACCAATGAAGCCCTTGCCCAAACCGTCCCAGGCCTTGAAAAGAGAGTCGTACCTCGTCTTTTCATCCTTGGTCACAGCCCAAGGAATAACAGCATTTCCGGACAAGCCAGCGGTGGTAAAGTTGCCCTGCTCGCGGCCCTGCTGAGGCATCATCCGAGCTTGCAGCGCATCAATGTTCGGAAGTCCTGTTGCTGGAGCGTTTACCAATCCCCACTGGCCAGGAACTCCTGTTGGCTGGGCGTTGAGGGGCGCTACCATGCCTCCCATCCCACCTCCGGGGGGCATTAAGCCACCGGTCTGTCCATACCCTTGGGGCATAGGTGGCATTGGTGGCCGTGGCCCAGTATAACCAGTGGCTTGCGGGTTGGTCGCGTTTTGGAAGTTGTTTTGGGGCTGGCCAGCAAACCCAGTAGGCTGTGGCTGGAACCCTCCTTGGAAGCCAGTTTGTTGCGGTTGCTGAAATCCGGTCATTTGTGCTGTAAGTAGCTGGGAGTTGGATGCCATTGGCTGTGGCTGCTGGATTGTAGGGGGCGAGGCAGTTGCAGATCGAGCATTAAAATCGGGAACGTTCGTTCTTGGCTGAGGCGCATCGTCCGCGACGCCGAAGTTTATGATATCAACCATGCTCGAAACTTCGTTTCTAATACTCTCTGGGAGCACTTGTGGTAACTGCTTTCCGACGAGTTTTATATTACATAGATACATGGCCAATGCGAATTCGGGGAACAATAAGTGTCCTGATCGCGTCGTATCCGCAAGAGTCCTATTGATGTTAGCCGGTGCCAATCTGACAGCGAGACCTATCCGTACCATATTTGGGACAAAGAGTCCCCGTCTAAGTTTGATCGTAATAATATATCCCTAGACTTGTCTCCTGAGAGGGCCTGATCATCCCCCGCAGCAGACTTGAAGAGAGTTTCAAACTGCGCCTGGTCTTTGGCGGTAATGAATGACAGCCTTATGTTTGGAATCTTTGTCGACTTGGCTTGTGGTTGCCTTCTGCCTCTTGCTTTTGAATCTCCCGTCTGGAAGGAAGCTGCCATTTGGCTGAAACCGGTCGGCTGGGGCTGTACTGGCGCCTGTTGCTGCTGTTGAGGTTGCTGCATTGGCATCGGCGGAGCTCCAAAGTCTTGCTGCTGCTGATTCTGGCCATATTGAGGCTGGCTTCCTGGGAAGCCAGTGTATTGGGATTGCAACGGCGCAGGCTGCTGGAAACCGGTAGGCTGAGGTTGGAACCCCGTAGGCTGGGGGTTCATCGGAAAACCTCCCGTTTGGGCATTCTGTTGCTGAGGAAAGCTATTTGGTTGTTGATTCTGGTTATAGGAGTTGAACTGCTGTTGTTGCGGAGGGCCTGTAGGGCGGCCGGCATTTCCGCCCAGGTACGAGTTGGAGCCGGAAAACATTGGTTTATGAAGGAAAGAATGCTAAAATGGGATACAAAAACGAAGGCTGATACAAAAGGTTGAGAGTGAATCCCAACTACAAGTTTTGATGCGCGGCCTACGTCGCTGACGACAGTAGTTACCCAGTTGGGTTCCAGGACGGAGGCAAGTTCCGCCGCCGCAAATTAGCCAACCACTGCCCCGCCACCTGCCTGAGTCGATGCACCTTAGGCATCAATTGTTATCAGGACAAGGTGGTCAGTCCCAATTTACGGGGTAAACTATATTTGAATGTCATTTCACAATCTCAGGTATCATTCAGTTTCGAATAATTTTAAACCATTTCATAACTTTCCATCTCAACCAAATCTATGGAATCGACTCGCATTTACGTAGCTAAATGATCGCCTTTTAAGTGTCCCAATGCCTCCTTCTATTTGATTGCCATCATAACCCATGTTTCTCCTCATGCTAAATCGCAGCACAGCTTTTAGCTACACATAGATGGCATAAACAGTATAGTCCAAATACTGCGCCCTTGGTTTTGGGCTATTTGTAGTCGTCGTATCATACGTATCATACATGCCAATAAAAATATTTAGATGGCATCTCATATTTAGGCCTTGACACCCTTGGTAGCAGCATTGGCCTCAATGTCTGCGCGGCCCTTGGCAAGAGCTGCAGTGAGAGCAAACTGGGTCGAAATGCCCTCCACACGGTGGGTCGAGTTGATGTTCTTGACCAGAGTGAGTTGGTAGCAGGTGGCGCCTCCCTCACGGGAGATAATGGTGGAGTAGGCGAGGAAGAACTCCCAGATCTAAAGGCGCCATTAGTTGTTATTCTGTATGTAGTGCAATATGACTTACCTTGAACCATCTGCTGCCGTACTTGGCCTCAACCTTGGAACGGTTTCCAAGCCAGTTCCTGTACCATCTCCACAGAGTAGCGGAGTAGTGGACTCCAACGGTATCAACAGACTTAACCTCAAAGCCAGCGCCCTCGAGGTTATCGACGAAGAATCCAAGCGGGGTAGAAGCATCAGCGCCTGGGAAGACGTATCTGTTCATGAAAAGACCCCACATGAGATCCTCGTACTGCCACGATTTGCGAAGACCAGCAATTTGCAAGAAGAAAACTCCGTCATCATCAAGCATGTCGTTAACTTGTCTCAAGAAAGACTTGAAGTGTCGGACACCAACGTGCTCAGCCATCTCGAGGCAGGTGATCTTGTTGTACTTGCCCTCTGGAACGGGAATATCGCGATAGTCCATGCAGAGGATTCTGCTTTGCTCTTCGGTGATACCAGCCTTGCGGAGACCGTTATTACCCCAGGCAGTCTGGTTACGGCCAAGGGTGATACCAGTTACTTGGGCGTCGAAGTTGACACTGGCAAACTTGGCCAGAGTTCCCCAGCCGCATCCAATATCAAGCATTCTCTCGCCCTTTTGGAGGTCAATCTTCTCGCAAACGATGGCAAGCTTGTTATCTTGAAGCTCCTCAAGAGTCTCCTCCTTGGTGATATCGGAAATAATGCCAGAGGTGTAAATCATACGTGGGCCAAGGAACCACCCGTAGAAATCATCGCCTCTGTCATAGTGATCTCTGACTTGCTCCTCATCTGCAAAATATTAGTATATTGTATTAAGAAGTATGGAGGCATAAACGAACCCTGCGAGCGAGTGTGCATAATGACTTCCGGTGCGAACTGGAAGAAAATGAACTTGAACAGGCTGATGGTGAAGGTGAAGCTTGCCCAATCAGCACGGTACTCGAGGACCTCGAGGCAGTCGCCATTGAACTCGACATCGCCCTCGAAGTACATGTTGTGGAAAGTCTCCATTGGGATCTTTGTCCTCCCACGGTACTTGAGCTTGTCGGCGTCATTCTTGAAGGTGAGGTAGTGCTCGATCGGGCGACCCGGCAGAGTCACCTTCTCATTTTTGCGAGGGCCGAGGGTCGAGTTAAGATACCAGAACGAAATCAGGAGCGGGATCGAAGTGAAGAGGGCGAAAAAAATCGTCGTCTTCAGACCGCCACCGACTTTCCAGGCCGTGTATGCTGGCACAAGGAACAGCAGTGAGAACAGGGCGATGTTGGAGAAGCTTTCGGCTCCAGGCCCATCAGCTGGTAGGGGGGCATTCTTGATCGCAGGATACTATTATTTGCAATTAGTATGGCCCAACAAATACGCTCTGCAAATCAAGCTTCAGGAGAGCTCCTGGTGTGGTAGACTTACAGACGTGGTTTTGACACCACATTCCTCGAACTTCTCAAAGGTTGGCGCAGAAACCTTTGGAGTTTCTATAAACTCAAAGTCGCTCTCGGCGACATTGGCACTAGGTTTGGACGCCATTATTCCTTGTGAATCCCAATTGTGTCCACAGAGGAAAGGAAACGGTGACGGGAAATATATGGGATCGTGGACAGCTTGACGGGGGTAGCGAATGGGAGGATAGGAGGGGAATATACAGTTGACGGTACCTTAGCGGTCAGGGCTTGGAGCTCAATGTAGTTTAGCGGGATGCCAAGGGGTGGTCTTAGATCATGGCCCAGAATAAGGACCCAAAGGACGAGAGAGGAGCTAGGGTTTCAAGTGAATCCAACCAATCACGGACAACCACACCAAAACACACGAACCAACAATTTATCGACAGTATCAATGACATGTGCAGGCCTCTAACCCTCTAACTTCTTAACTGTCAGTACTCTACCACTGACCACTGCATATTTGAGTTACATCACGTGGTATTGGTATTGGTATTGGTATTGTGAATATTGACTCTGTGCGAACTGACTGTTGTAGTCAACACCTCATCCTGCGCAGTTTATAAAACTGGACTAAATTGAATATACTGTATATACATCCCGTACTACTGTACTACTCTCCTCCATCATACTCTACTATGCCATTCTGTAGCATTCTGCGGTCGCCAATTTCCAGGGTCAACCGCCACACCACAACATGTTGGGCTTCCTCCCGCTCTCCTATCCTTGAAGATCTCAATTCAGCTGCACGCTCATCACTACTGGCTGATCCCCGTCCCTTTTGGCAGTGTTGAGGACGTGTCTCGTTGACTTACATAATACAGCCTGCATATGTTATTCAGGGGCTGTCCACTATGTACCCACTTCAGCGATAGCAAACGCGCGGTGCGAACCATAAATCACTCCCCCCAGCTGCTCTACCAACCTGTAATAAATCTGGGAAATACCCCATCACCAGCTCAAGCCTCAAACTACCAACAGCTTGAATTGCGTACCCACGACTCCACAGTCATGTCCCTCACCCCAACTCCAGAGAAGCGGGCTACGATGGAGCGAAAGGTCGGGGAATTGATACAGTGAGACCTGCTCAGCCTCCCCAGAGTTTCGATCGTCTCCACATATAATTAGAGTGCTAATCTTGGGTCCTCGATAGAGCCATCGAGAACCATGAGCTCTGGGTTCCGCCAACCCCAAACCAGACTCTGTACCACGTGTGGGACTTTCTGAGCCGCTCAAAGTACATGCTCTCCGAGTTTGACAACATCGAGGCTGGCCGCGCTTTGGCGCACCCCAACCAGTTTCGTCCAGCTCCTGGTCAGTTGGTTTTCTATGAACCTTGTGAAGATGGATATTTAAATTTACTTTAAACTTTTCTGTATAAATCACGTCGGTGGGTTAGCTAACCTGTCATCCAGGAACTGGTGCTGCTCCTGCCAAAAAAAGTCTACGAGGATGTGGTCGGCCGTAATTTTATGGCCCAGATGATGATCACAGATACCACGGGAAAGACAGCTATGATGACCGGAAGCTCAGCGCCGCCTGTGGACTTTGGCAATGATGCTAAAGAGAAGGCTAGGTCTCTGAATTCTGTCTAGAAGTATATAGGGGTGAAATATCTAGATCTCGTGCTCAGAGGTTGACCCCAGAGGTAGCCCTCAGATTACACACTCATTTGGCCAAGCGCCTTGCTCGTATGTGAGTGTGGATGTCCAATAGGTATCCTGGACTCAACGGTTTCGGGGTTATTTGTTCTGCTAGGGGAAGTGCTGGCATCAGTTCTGCCTGTATTAATATCCGTTGTTACCCCTTGTATTAAACGCCCCTGAGAGTAGTAGTAATAAGACATAAACATTTGCTATCTACCTCGTAACGCCTATTAATACACCCTCAAATCCAATCAGATAAACATAGCCCGTCCAAATATACGAGACCGTCCTCTATCTACAACGCCTGCTATCAAAATAAAATAAAAATATGGGGTTGTAATATCAAAAGAAAATGCTAAACCAAGTCGCTGTAATCAACATAACTCGCCATGATACGGCGCCGACACAAAACCTAATCGTTACAATCTCTACTCCATAAGAAATTCGTCCAACCAATGCCGCAGCACAACATATCCCTCACTAAAATCGTCCCTATCCTTTCGTACAATAATCGCTGCATGGCTGTGGCGCTGTTTGTGAATATGCACAAAATATTTCCGCCAGCCCACACTCTCAAGGTTCCGAATTATGGTGAACTGCTCGGGGGTAAGGGCTAAAGTGGGCGTCTCTTTGGGCGATACGTCGGTTTTCGGATTTCCTGCTGTTGCAACCTCTGTGGTCGAACGGGATGGCTTCTCAGCAGCATTATTCGCCATTAACGGCCGTCCGCTGGCGTTGGATTCATCCTCGGACGATCCAGCAGTGCTGGTGGTAGCGGAGAGATACTCTTGGTTTTGAGCATTGTTGAGGTTCCCATAGGCATCTTCGACTGCCTCGCGGATGTCCGTCAGGAAAGGCGTTCGGTAGCTGCTGGGGTCAATCCCAGCCAGGCCAGATTCATGCAGCCGTATCCTGCTGCTACTCCGTATGGTCTGGATGCCAGCATTGATAATGAAAGCGAGCGTTCCGATTGGGATGACCAATGCTAGGAGGAGGATGATATGGAGGTTGCCGAAGAAATAAGAAGCGTCCAGTTTGAGTTTGGAATATAACGTCAGGAGCTTCTTTTGCTTGGGCGAAAACGGCCGCGTTGGATCCAGAATAACGTCTTCGTATCCATCAAGGTACCCCACATTAACCGCCTTCAGGTCTACAAATGGATCGATTTTGGAGATTCCAGTGGTGTAGAATGGTGCGGTTCTATCGTTAGCGATATTCGCATACAGGGAGTGCCTCTTGAACCTCCGCAGACCCGTAATGAAAATGGAATTTGGATCCGCCATAACCTCCAGAATGGGCCGGCCAGTCTCACGGAAATTGTCCAGCATGAATAGTTGCGTCCCGGACATGGACAGCATGTGTGGCCCGAGCACATTAAAGATCTGACTTATCACAGCCCGGTTTGGAGATCTTACTCCCAGGTGGGGTGTTGCGATAGTGGTAAAGTTCTGACGGCTTAGTTAGCATGCTCAACGTCTTAAATTTGGGAGAGTTTGAGAATTACAATTGCTTCAATGTCATCGAATAGGCCTCGTGATTCCAAGAGACCAGCCGTATACCGCGCTACAAGGCCGCCCAAGGAATACCCGACCATGCTTAACTTCTTGACTGTCTGGCCGCTCTCTGAAAGCCGCTTCAGCTCCTCTTCAATCTCCTGGCATACACGCTGTCCTCCAAGCTCAATGCCATCGTAGGTGAAGCTTCCGCTATTCCGCTTGGACACAAGTATGTGGAGCTCGTCCTCAGGGTATTTCTCACGGAGCACCTTGGCGACATTTTTAAGATGGTTGGGATTTCCCCAGAGGCTGATTGCAGCAGTTATGTGTTAGAGTCACATTCACATAGCTTATAAGGGAGGCGTACCCATGAACGAGGACACAGAGATGGTCTGCCATGGCTGGGTTGGCAGCCAGGTCCGGCGGTAAAGAGGGTGCTTGCGGTTTGTCCTATAATATGTCTTTGGTTTATTGACCAAAAATTATATTAACTTGGATAACGAATGAGCCCTGTAGGTGGGTATTTAGAGCGCGATTGCAAGAAAAGGTTTGAATGCAAAGATGTGTATGAACAGCTGTATTTAACACAAATTACAATAAGGCAAGGTAAACCTCCTTTGCAGACCCAGACCAGGCACACACAGTCAATGACGACGACGTTTATGGCGGAAGCTCAGACCCCTGGGAAATTGACAACGCTACTGATGCAACTACCTTAACTCCGTCGGGTGATCGGGGTTAAGATCAGAAAGGGTTGGTTAAATTCTGATATAACAATATGCATCTATATATAAGTAAAGAGAATATAATAGTGATTTGAAGTTAGAATAGCCCTGTTGCAGTTAGACTGCGTCGGAGAGATCAAATTTGTACGAGGGAGTACCTTGGTATGTATCTGTAAATCAACGACACTCGCTAAGCGCGAAATGGCCAGCGACGACGACTTGTCACGAACAACTACGCTCGCCTCAGATGGAGAGGAGCTCCAACAGGCCCAGCAGTCTCAAGGCCTCATACAACTGAATTCTCATACAATTGGCTACAGCATGAAATCGAGTCTCTGGTGGCGTAGCTCACTGTAACATATGTCGATTACACCCTGTTAGCGCCAGAGGTCCAAATAGAACCTAAACTCTATATTTAGAGTCCACGTATATAAAACCTCAGTAAGTCTATCAAGGTGAATAAGAAAGCTGAAACTGGAGCTTTATCTACTCCATTCTACTCCATCTCACCAGCTCAGCACCGCACACCCACTTTGCCATCTATTCCCTATCGTTCCCTTCATATCAAGTCACGTGTAGAGGCATGAATTACGCAGATTCTGACCCAGCACAACAGTTCACAAATAGCCCGAGCCTATCAGCCAGATCATACCCTTTAAAGGCATACATATAAAGACTTAATCTCAGCCTTTGTTCTGCATCTTACACTTCAAGTCTCGCCTTTTCCATTAGCGACCATGTTCACCTCAAAGGGCCTCTTTTCTAAGATAGATTGCCCCTACAGCGATCGCTGCCTGTTGCCAAAATGTCTCTTCGCACATCACAAACCGTCAGCTATGAAGTCAGCAGAATCTCCACCAGCTGTGCCATCCCCAGAGCTACCATCGGAGAAGCAGGCCGTCGAAGTGGCTGCTGAAGATGGACAACGAAAACGGAGAAAGATAGGCAATGGAGATGTGGAAACAGCCCGCTCTTCTGCAAAGACAGAAGTCAAGGCGGCTGTGAAGGAGTCGAGCTCTACTTCCTCAGAAAAACGCCCAATATCTCCACCACCTCCTCGCCGCACCAGCAGCCTAGCTTCTGCAAAGAAACAAGAAGAAATGTTAAAGACAGAACCGAAGGCGGCAGCTACAGCAAAACATGCCCCGAAAGCTGCTACAGCGGCTTCGAAACCAACTAAAGCAGAGACTCTCAACCCGCGCCTACTGAAACACTCCCCAGCAACCCATGATCTCCGGACCAAACTTGTCAAGTTGCTCCATGACCAACTCGTACGGCTCAATACGGCGCTTGCAAAAGAAGCCCCCTCGGAGAAATCTCTTATTCTCACGGCTCAGCAACTCATTACCATGGCTCTTGACATTGAAGAACAAGCCGCCAAAGACAAGCCAGCCATCCATTCCAATGTCGTCAAGAACACCATCGTCCGGTACAAGAAAATGTCCGTCAGCGACTGGAAATCCGCGCGTCAAACTGAGGTTGATGCCCAAGCCGCCAAATCCAAACCAACCGCCTCCACCAAATCCGCCCCCGTCGCCCCAGCCCCAAAGCCCATCTCCACCGGCCTCCCCCTACACCTCGAACTCACCATCCTCCCCAAACTCCGCACCCCCCTGGACTTCCTCTCCGCCCACGGCTACGTCAGCACCATCCCCTCCCCCGCGTCCATCGACACCGCCAAATCCGGGCTCGCCGCCGCCCAAGGCTGGGAAGTCTGCGACAGATGCAAAGCCCGCTTCCAAGTCTTCCCCGGCCGGCGCGAATCCGACGGCCTCCTCACCTCAGGGGGCGCATGCACATATCACTGGGGCAAACCCTACTTCCCCTCCCGCGGCGCCACGGACGTCAAAGGCTCCAAGCGCGAGCGTCGCTATCGCTGCTGCGGTCAAGCCATCGGTGATTCGGCAGGGTGCACAAAAGCCTCAACCCACGTCTTCAAAGTCAGCGAAGTCAAGCGCCTCGCCGCGCTCTTCAATTTCATCAGCACCCCCGAGAACGACGACGCAGACGACGACGCACCAGTCTGCATCGACGGCGAAATGGGCTATACCGTCCACGGCCTCGAACTGATCCGCCTCACCGCCACCTCCTGGCCCTCCGGCTCCCCCCTCCTCGACGTCCTCGTCCGCCCCCTCGGCGAAGTCCTCGACCTCAACACGCGCTGGTCCGGCGTCAGCGCGTCACAACTCACCGCCGCGCCTCCCCTCCCCGTCCCCACCTCGCCCATCACGCGCAGCGAGTCCGCGAAGCTGCAGGGAGTCCCGAGACTGCACGTTGTGGACTCGCCCGCCGCGGCGAGGGGGTTGCTGCTCCGCTTCCTCACGCCGCGTACGCCGGTTATTGGACATGGGCTGGAGAATGATTTGAATGCTGTGAGGCTTATTCATGGGACGGTTGTTGATACGGCGTTGTTGTTTCCGCATCAGGCGGGTCTGCCGTATCGGCATGCGCTTAGGACGCTTGCGTCGCTGCATTTGGGGAGGACGATACAGGCTGGTGGGGGGGTGGTTGCTGCGGCTGCGTCTGCGTCTACGTCTGCAGCTGGGACTTCAGCGGCTGGGGAGGGTGGGGAGGAGGTGGTAGCGGGACATGATAGCAAAGAAGACGCCAACGCGGCAGGGGATCTCGTTCGCTGGGCTGTCGGCCGGGAATGGGAGAAGATGCAGCGGGTGGGGTGGAAATTGGCTGATGGGAAATTGGTGCCGCCGGAGAGGATTAGTGAGGAGTTTTTGGAGGATGAGCTTGTGACGGTGAAGGGGCCGGAGAAGGTGACGGGGAAGAGGAGGAGGGATGCGGAGGAGGAGGAGGAGGGGGAGGTTGTTGAGGGGTGATTTTTTTGTGGGGGGGTGATGGCCGTTGCCAGTGGCTGTGAGGCGCGGGTTGTGCCTGGCACCGAGGAAGTGAGGGAGATCGCGACTGTTGTCTGCGTCTCCGTGGCGTGATGCAGGGGTTCCGAATCGGAGGAACCACCCTCGAGGTATGGCGCAGCATGGTAGATGCATCGCCGAATATTAGTCTAGACATCTCTATCCACGGCGTCTATTTCCAATAGATTTATTCCCAATAGACAATAAATAGATTATACGTCTACTGAACGAAGAGTAGCAAGGAACCGTTCATAAGCTGTCCCTCTCATTTGTCCCTTTGTGAACCACGTAAACCGCTGATATCGTGACCAGGAACCGATGCTACGATGGGAGTTATAATAGCACACTGAGGGATGGGATTCATATACGCTCTCACAGGATTGTGCACATCCGTCACAGAAGAAGCCACATCAAGTCGTTACATCACATCACATCCCACCATCACAAGCACACACACAAACATTTACAAAAATCCTATTCATTCTCCCCAGATCACCACAAGTCCAAGAGAGAGAGAGATCCAGCATCACATCGCCATCCCGTCTCCCGACCCATAACAACAAACAACCTATCCCCCCCCCACCTCCCCCACCATCGTCACATAAACGCATCGTGATATTCGCTTCCCTTCCCTTCCTCCCCCCTCCACCACCGTCCCCTTCTTCCTCTTTTTCAGTGGAACTAATCCCCATTATGTAAAAATACTAACAAAGAAAAAGAGACAAAAAAAAACAAGGTTGATCCTCCCCGCCAATCCCTGGCAAAATCAAAATCAAAAGGGGGGAAGGATCTCAAATCATGCGCCAGTCGAGATCGTAAGATGAACAGAACAACTAAAACAAGGAAACAAGAAAACTAAAAAGATGGTAAACAGACATATTAAAATGGGTGTTGGGCGAAAAATCATTTCATACAACAAGGGATGACGACCCGGTCTTGAGGGATGAATAATTGTAGAACCACGTGAAATTATTGACACCCAAATGCCATTTGTCTTCCAGCCTGCCTTTTTTGAAAGGTAATTCTTTATCAATCAACCGGTTCGGGAGTTGAGTTGGTCAATCGCGTCGTTATGGAAGGTTGTGTGAGAATGGATTTTGGGCGGTATTGTCGAAAAGGTGGATAGATTTCGCAAAGGCAGACAGATGTGGAAGGCAATGCAATGGGTGGAAAATTTCAGGTGGATTTATTCGCTCGCAGGGGGGCGCATGATTGGTATAGTAGCCAAATACAGAGAGACCCAAATTGTCGCGTCAGGCGCTGGGTGGGTAAACACCAAGAAACAAGCTCAGAACGCAGTAACGCCGTGTGTGGATTCGATGTGTGCTTTGATAAAAACGAAATTGGGTATCCGGATGTTTCGTGCGTCTAGATCAGGCCACAGAGGCGGAGGTTCTCCTGGATAATGATGTCTGGGAGTTGTTAGTAAAAGAACGTCCAGAGAAAGAGATCGGATGAGAGAGCTTACCATTCACAGCCGCCATAACGAAGCGGATCTGCGTTGTGTCGGTTGCGCAAGTGAAATGGGTATAAATTTGTTTTGCCTCGTGCTGGTTCAGGCTGACGAATCTGTTCAGGATGTAGTCGCAAGCCGCCGAGTAGTCGTCTCCGCCCTCGTAGTCGGGGAAGTAGTTCTTCATCGGCGACACGGTGAGCTTCTCCTTGAATCGATCGATCTTGTTCAGGAACAGGATTATCGAAGTCTTGGTGAACCACCTGGAGTTGCAGATCGAATCGAACAGGGTGAGCGCCTCCTGCATGCGGTTGACGGTCTCGTCTTCGAAGAGAAGTTGGTCGTACTCGGAGATGGCGACCAGGAAGAGGATGGTGGTGACATTCTCGAAGCAATGGATCCACTTCTTACGCTCAGAACGTTGTCCACCGACATCGAACATCCTGTATGTGAGTTCGCCAATGATGAATGTGGTCTCAGTAATACCGGTCGTCTTAACACGCGACCTCAGGACATCCTGGTCGTTTGGCATGTAGTCGTGTTGCGCGATGCGAGAAATATTGTCAAAGTAGCTAGGAAACAAAGTTAGTATTGCGATATACACACGCACCGTAGGAGACAGGCGCTCAGCAGTTGACTCCCAGAACATTCTCCGTGCTGGGCGCCACAATCAATCAGATGTACTTACTATCGTGCGGAATCGTTCAATTGGTACTCCCTGGAACGCTTGAAGCAGTCCTGGACACCAACATCCTTCCATAGCGCCTCGATGGCGTTTCCAACCTCCGGAGGCAGGTTGTCACCCTCGATCTGTTGTGGCTGCATGAAGATGGTCTGAACGTGGTATTCGGCACGCTGGTCGTCGAGTGGGAGCTCCAGCGACTCCATCGCCTCCAGGATGACGCGCATCGACTGGACTGTGTTGCTGAAGATGATCTCCTTGAAAGACTCGCGTTCGTCGCGTGAGTAGCCGCCCTCGTGGATGAGCTTCATCTGCTTCAGGATGGTGGACTTTCCGGATTCACCGGCACCTGGAGAGGGGTTAGTCTGTGGCGCCCAAGATCGGACCAAGATCGGTCGGTGGATGTGACTGACCTAACAGGAGCATCTTGATCTCATTGCGCTGCATCATCTTATCTCTCTTCAATTGGTTCTCAATCTCCTCGTTCCGGGCCTTGCCCTCCCTCTCTTCTGTGCTCATACCGCAACCCATCGTGGCTGATGTCCCTTGCGGTGATCACTGGCTTGTTGTTGATGATTGAAGGGAGCAATGTTGTCGTGCGATGTGACGGGTAGTCGGGGGCGACAGGAGATGGTGGCTGTGACGAGATGTGTTAGTAAGGCGCGACCAAGAAGTCTTTGATGTTGTAACGCGATTATATATCGCCAAACTCATCCACACCGTGTGAAGAAGCGCTTGACAGAAGTGTACAACGAGAGAACAAAAGGTGGATGTCCGAAGGAAGCTCCTTGTCGCTGGGCAAGCGAAATCAAACACGCCCAGATAGGTAATGGCGACCCGCACTACCCGACACTAAGCACGCTGAAGGGGAAATTGACGTACCACTGGAGAAGGGATTTTATTGTTATTGTCGTTGTCCACAACAGCTATCACGGCTTTTGAAGAAGCAAGAATGAAAATAGCTGTAGCTGGAGGCGGAGTGGAAAGTTGTATTAGTTGTGAAGGGTATCCAAGCCAAAGGTGAGCAAATATGAATTGTGGAAGGAGAGGATTGAGTGAGCACGATGGTAAAGGGGAGTTTGAGTGGTGGAGTGGTTGGTGGTGGACCGGAGGATGGGTGGATTGGGTGGAGGGAGGGTGGAAGGGTGGAAGGGTCAATGGTAGGGTCGTCGGTGGTTGGTGGGTAAGAAAACGAATAGGTTGTTGGAGAAATGGCGCTAAGGGTTTTTAGGTGATGTGAGTGTGATATGCCGATAGGACAGGCATAGGACAGGCGTCGACAGGCGTCGATAGGCCTAACAAAAGTGTTCGGTTTAGTGATTTTAGTGGCCGTGGGGGACCGGGGGTTGGTGGTTTACAGTGGAGGTGTACTTATTATTATATGGTGTACGACATACAAATAGTAAGTCACACTATTTAG
>JPKE01001742.1:0-37340 GCA_000750995.1 Pseudogymnoascus sp. VKM F-4520 (FW-2644) | reverse complement strand
TAGTGGGTAAAGTGCGCGAGATCCCCATATGCGCGAGATCCCCATACGTCACGTTATAAAGGTACTTGTTTATTTTGCTGCGAGGTGACAAAATCGCCCATCACGACGACTACATGAACGTTAGTACTACGGAACAAGTCCACTAACCTATCTTTATCTCCACTACCTAAATAAAACATAACCTGCCATTCTCATCATTGACAATATCATGCTGTACGACACTCAAACTCTCACTACCGACAGCGTTACGCGCCCAAAATACATTTTTGGGGTCTACAGACTGCTTGATACCCAACAGCCGCGGGTAATTTGCTCCGAAGAAATTCTGCTGGAAATCTACCTCATCACGGTCACCCTCGCCCGCATATGCTCCAGAGTCTGGAGTGATAGCCTTCCACTGTAGCATTCTGTTACTGAGGCCATCACGGACGGCTAAAATGGTTGCGTTGGAAGCAGGATCCACCCAGCTTGCTTCGGCAATTGAATGTAAAATTGCCCCTCGCCACGCCGGTAATATGCAATTATCGACACCATTGACGTTCGGTGCAGCGAGGTTGAAATTTAGGAGTAAATCCCCATCTTCTACTGCAGCTGCTTTCCAGGCATCAAAAGTAGAGTTCAGTATTGTTTCGTTGAGCCACGCAGACTTTTGGAAGAGGCGGGATGCTAGAATTGACGAGTCTCGTCCGACGATTTCTACCGGAAATGCAGCAGACCATGCATCATCAAAGGTTGTATACTCAGTAAATGTTGGGGCTACCGGTATGCCGAGAACCTCAAGTTGGTCGAGGAATGGCTTCAACAGAGCTTGTGTTTGGGCCGCTGTTGAGCCAGGTGCCCAGAACGGCTTCATGAGAAAAGAGAAATTGCCGCCTGGAATGGGAATAATCCAGAAGTAAGAGTACACGCTGGCTTCGGTATAAATTATGAAATTGTCAAACAATGCTCGAACACCGGCCCAGAAAGTGTCGACGGTGATGTTTCCACCACTGGTGAAATTGAACAGAGAAACAGTAACTGCCATGGTGTGGTAGGCTCGAACAGTTACAGATGTTACAATGCCAAATGTAGAACCGCCTCCACCACAGAGTGCCCAGAACAGATCGCTGTTTTGAGTCGAATCTGCTGTTACAAATCGTCCATTGGCTGTGACAACTTCCATAGCCAGGACTTGGTCAGCTGCCATTCCGTAAAGGGAAGACATAGGGGAGTGTCCCCCTCCAGTAATATATCCACCCATGACACCGACAGTCTATAATTTATCACTATCATAGTTTATCCCTCGGAACTGGGATTACTTACTGCGCCTTCCCCTCCTACTATCATCAGGCCCTTGGCCTGAGCTGCAGCATATGCGTCACGAGCTATGACCCCAGATCCCATTTTAAAAGCAGGCCCACTATACTGGAGAGACTTATCGACGTAATGATTAGTATACGCGATGCTGTTGAGATGATGTGTCCAGATGCTCAAAGCACCAGCTCCGCTAGACTTGCCAGAGAAGTCATGACCTGTGTTCTTGATAACTAAGCGCATGTTTGCGTTGCGTGCAAAGTTGACAGCTAGTTGAATTTGGGCAACAGTGGTAACATTGACAGCATATACTGGAAAGCCTCCAAAAGTGCAGGGCGTTGTTGGGTCCGTGGTACCAGTGCAAGTTAGGCCTTGGTATAGTGGAGACATGATCGAAGTTGGATCGAGCTCGCTATTATACAATGAGTTATTGATCGGTCTCGGATATTTGGAGAACTGACTGAAGAGAAGAGTTTGCCCAGTTTGCAATCACGTAGGAACAACGAACAGCATCCTGTATGGTATAATTAATAATTGGTCGATTTTTAAATCAGGCATTCTGACATAATATGGACCGTTGTGGCAAGGCGCTGCAATAGGCACCGTTTTAATCAATGCACCACTAACAAGTTCATTAAATAATTCCCAAGTAGGTTGCAAAGGCCATAGCGAGTCCCCAGGGAAGACCTTGCAGCCTTTTGAAACGTGCGCGACAATATCAGACTGATCATCAGTGTCTGTGGTTTTGTCAAAGCTAAACAATGTCGGAATAGTATCAGTCGGGGAATCCAGGTCGGAGTCGAGTAGTTGGACAGTTTCGAATTCGAAATAGTTTTCAGCGGTAGCCACAGCAAGACCAATAACAAGCTGTGATACCGCTCCAAACAGAGTGAAGGAAGCGACTTTCATAGCAAAGACAACGTGTAGCAGTTAAGCATGAATTTCTTATACTTAGCGGCGCGACAGTGTCTTTAACATTTTCGCGATATGTGAGAGGCGTAGTAGAACCTCTAGGTCAGTAAAGGGAATAGTGACTTTTACTATTGTAAGGGTATATTTATCTGTTAATACGTATTGGAGCTGACTACAACCCGAAGTACAGAGGTCACAGCGAAACGTTACAACACAACACCCAGTATATGCCCTCTTTGTAGTATTAGCCTTGTAGTTAAATTTCCCACATGTCTCTAGTCCACTAATCTCCCCACAGCGGACATTGGTTGATTGGTGATTGCGCAGTGAGACCCTAGTACTCTGGCGTCGTAATTTTTTCCGTGACCTCTCGTAGAGTCTGGATATACCAAATCTAGCTGTACTAGACTCATATATTTCTTTGCTAAATAATTCAGTTAATTACAAAGGGGGTTAAATTTCAAGCCTAGAACAGTATTGTAGCACTGGATGGATGATGTCACAGGTCAAACACCATAATTTAGATTTTTCGGAATCATTGTAATCTTCGGAACTCTGGTAATTCCGGCGGAGTTTTAACACAAATGAAGAGCCAAAGTCTTCCGCCGTGCAGGTGTAATCTTCGGAGCTCGTGTAATTCCGACGGAGTTTCAATACAAATGAAAAGTTAGTCTTACACCCAGCCGTCGAGCAGGCCAACGCTTATCTTCCCAAATTAAGACGCCTTATCCTTGCTCAGTACGTAGCCATAGCCCATGTTCTGTACGAATGATATCCATACATATTTTTTAGCCTATCCGTCTCACTGTGCAGTCCCGTCGCTTCTGAGAGTACATCTTGTAGGCACTATCCCGCTCAGTAATTATCTAGCATCATTCTAATTTTCACATTTTTTATGCTGTGTCGGTCAATTATCACCTTCAATCCTGATCCGCACCCATTACCATCTCTACATCATGCGTTATTCTATGTTGGCTGTGTTGAGCCTGGGGAGCTTTGTGTTGTACTTTATGGCAACAAAAGTCATTCGGTATTTCCAGATCCGCAGTTTTTCCAAGACCCATGGGTGCAAAGCAGTCAAGAATCTCCCTCAATCAGACCCTATTTTTGGTTACGACTTTTTCAAACTTCAAGTAAAGGCAGCAATCAGTGGGAATATTCTCAGTAGTGGCCTAGAGCGATTTAATAAACATGGCAAGACACATAAGGTAGTAATGATGGGAACGAGCTTGATTGTAACGACGGAGCCCGAAAATGTTAAAGCGATATTGTCCACCAACTTCAAAGATTATGGTCTAGGTGGGAGGTTAAAAGTTTTTGGGCCTTTGCTAGGAAGTGGCATTTTCACCACTGATGGAGCACACTGGGAACATTCTAGGGTACTTTCCCAAATCTGTAACTTGAATGGCCTTTACTTACTGTTATAGGCGCTTATCAGACCGAGTTTTGTCAAGACTCAGGTAGCAGACCTCGCCTCACTAGAAAATTTTATCCAGAACATGATTAAAAAGATTCCACGGGATGGAGCAACGGTAGATCTGCAACCTCTTCTATTCCAATTGACCTTGGACAGTTCTACCGATTTCCTCTTTGGAGAATCCGTAAATATTCTACTAAGTCCTGAAGGATCTGAGCAGCAACTTTTTGCAGCGGCATTCGATTATGCCAGAACCCAGCTTGGCCGGCGAGCTCGATTAGGCGCGTTTCTGTGGACATACAGAGATGCAGAATTCGTATTAGCATGCAAAAGAGTCCACAATTTTGTCGACGGATTCGTTTATAAGGCATTGGAGTACCGAAAGGGCAAAGACAGCGGACAAACAGATGAGAAGAGTTCTGGCAAATATGTTTTCCTAAACGAATTAGCTGAGGCAACGGATGATCCCAAGCGACTTCGTGACGAGCTTCTTAATGTTCTTCTAGCTGGGAGAGATACAACTGCTGGCCTGTTGAGCAGTATTTTCCACGTCCTTGCTCGAAGACAAGATGTGTGGGAAAAGTTGCAAGCCGAAGTTGCTTTATTAGACGGCAAGCTGCCACACTACGAGACACTCCGGAATATGAAATATCTACGTAACGTCCTCAACGAAAGTATGAACTCACATACTCATTACCAACTTATACGCACCAATACTGACTGTTTTCAGCTCTCCGCCTCTGGCCCATAGTCCCACTTAACTCCCGTTTTGCTGTTCGTGACACAGTACTGCCAGTCGGCGGCGGCCCCGACGGCTTATCCCCAATATTTGTAGGCGTAGGACAAATCGTGAACTGGTCGCTATATAGCATGCATAGACGAAAAGACCTTTGGGGTGCCGATGCTGGAGAGTTTCGACCGGAGAGATGGGGGGAGAAGACAGCTGTGCGAATAGGCTGGGGATATCTTCCATTCAACGGTGGGCCACGTATTTGTGTTGGCCAGCAATTTGCTTTAACGGAGGCCAGTTATACTGTTGTACGACTTTTACAAGAGTTTAAGGGTATTGAGAATCGGGATCCTCAACCTTGGATAGAAGCCTTTGCTGTGACGCTGGCTAGTAGGCATGGAACGAAGGTCGCAATGGTCCCACGATGACAATGTATTTTCAATATTTATAAAATAATTCCCTACATGAATATAAATTGGATTTTGATCGCGGTATTTTGCTTTATATAGTCTTTCAATAGACTTAGATTTCACCGAGCTGCAAATCTCCGACTTCTTATTTTCCTCTGCCTTTGCTCAGTTACTATTGAAGTAATTTGCGCAAGTTCCGGTTGTATTAACATGGTTTCTGTTAGCTGTGTTTGAATCTCTGTCGAAGACGACGTCCATTTTTGACGAGATGATGTACTAAGTATTATTTAAAACCTTGCGCTCCATACTGTGAAGTCTGGACTAGCTATAATTGCTTGTTGTGGTGGTTTTAGAGTATCTGGTTTTGCGTAGACAGCTATTTTCTTCTCAATTTTTTCATAACTTAGTGGCCATATACTAGAATCTCGGAATGATTTCATGTAGTTATCTTTTGGAAAGGTTTGATTTTAACTTTTACTTAAGTCCCGCAAGAATGAACTAACATTATAGTCAAAGTCAAAGTCTCGAATTTCTTATTGGATTGCGCGACGGCGCCAATGCTTATATTAGGCAAATACTGTGACGTCAAGAGTGTAGAATATGCGTGAGATGGGAAGGGAATACATGCAAATATATGTTGTTCTAACTTGCTAATCTTTTACCGCTTCGCATTCCACCCGCTCATGTAGTCCACATCGGATTGCTCTTTACACCGTAATAAATGAAGGGTTGATATGGGTGCTCTTCGATGCCACCTTTGTTGCAAGAGCGGCGACCGACGCACTCTGCATGATATCAAATATAGAGACTTCAGCGCCAGCCTTCAGAGCCAACATGTTTCTTAGCTCAACAGCGACAAGTGAATCTACACCGTAGTCTGAAAGTAAGTAGGAAGGAACAATCTCTGAAATCATAAAGATCTCCATCAACTTATTGCTGATACCTTTAATCACAATATCAACTGCCTCCTCAAACGATGTAGCGGCGGATATCTGACCAGCAAGACCTTCTGTGGTTTTGCTGACACAGGATACGTTCAATGCCGCCTGTCGGTATTTAATTGGAGCAAATCGTAGGTCTCGCGCCATTCCGGACTCTTCCCAATGTGGTCCAGGTCCAGGATTGAGTCCAAGCATCAATGGTGTAGAAGGAGGTGAGATGATTGCCGACTCGATAGCCCTGCAAACATCATTTTCGCTGAGGAGCGTATGACCTGACTTTCTCAACCTCTCATCTATCCCTTTGTTTTCGGCGACAACCCCAACAGACTTAACAACTCCAACATCAATTGAAACACCAGGCAATCCTCTCAATGTACGGTATCTCGCTAGCGCGTCTTCGAATGTGCCTCCTGCGGAATAATTGCACTGACTGACAATCCCGAAAACCCCAGCAAGGGAAGATAGCATAATGAAGAAATCGAGATCCTGGCTATTCAGAAGCTGGTGCAGATTCCAGCTTCCCTGGACCTTTGGTCGAATGGTTCCGGTATAGTCCTCGAGCGTCATCTGCTCTAGAACCGAGTCCTACAAATCTGTTAGTGGCTGTGCTCGATAAAATACACATCTCATGTATCCCAAGGTAATATACCTTGAGCACCATTGCTCCCTGAATAACACCCCGTATAGGTGGCATGTCCTGATTACACGCCCCTAAAGCCTCCGCTAGCGCAGCCTCATCCGAAACATCACAGCCAACCGCTTTGACCTTGCAGCCAGCCTTTGCCATCTCGTCAATAAATGAGCGGGACTTTTCTTCCGCATTTGCACTCCTGGAGAGGACAATCAAGCTCTTCGCTCCATGATCTGCCATCCAGTAGCAAATTGAACGGCCAATTCCTCCAAGACCACCGACAATCAGGTAAGAAGAGTCAGCGCGAAGCTTAGCCTTGGGAATATGTGGAAGGACCTAAGAGTATTGTTAGGACGTGAATTGCTTTTATTGAAAGGGCCAGGAAAGGGCAAGGATTATGCTTACTGGGACGAGGTCGTCAGGTCTCGCTAGTAGCACGATTTTTCCCATCTGTGTACCGGCTTCCATAAGGCGGAATGCAATCTCGAAATCTGGTAAAGCAAAAGCGGTAGTTGGAGTAATGTGGCTAATGGCATTTTCTCTGAAGAGACTCATAACCTCCTTTAATATTAGAGCAGTTTCCTGACCTTTATGCGCAGCAAACGTGAGAAGGTCAATCGAGCTGAACGATACAGAACGAGAGAAGACACTCATCTCGAGACTGCCGTTGATCTCAACGTCTTGTCTCCCAACTTCGATAAAGCGTCCAAATGGAGCAATGCAATCAAAAGTTTCTCGCATCAGAGACCCTGGTAGGTTATTTAATACAACATCCACCCCTTTGCCCTTGGTTAGGGCTAGAACACTGGAACTAAATGAGCTGCCCCTGTTGGATAAGATATGATCAGAGTCAATGCCGTATTTCTCTACAAGGAAATCTCTCTCCATCTCATTTTCTACCGTGGCGAATATATCAGCACCTACATACTTGGCCAGAGCAATCGCTGCTTGGCCAATGCTGCTAGCTGCTGAGTGTATGATGATTGCTTCCGCTTTTTTGAGTCTCGCTGTGTTGAAAAGAGAGAGGTAGGCTGTGGAATAACTAATTGGAATGGCCGCTGCAACTTCGAAACTCATATCGTCTGGTATGTGAACGGCACTCGTCCAGTGTTGTCGAACAAAGTTAGCATAATGACCTCTCGACAACATGGCAACACGATCGCCTTCCTTAAAGCCACTCAATCTCGCGGCTAAACCAACGCGGGTAACAATACCAGAGCATTCAGAACCCATCGCTTCATCATGCAATTGACCCATAGCCACCTTAATATCACGATAGTTCAGGCCAAAGGCCTGAGGCTTAACCTCAAGAAAGTCAGTTGGAAGGTCGTTTGCTGCATCCGGGTCATCGTCAAAGGCCAACGATTCCAAGACACCTATCGTTCCTACACTTAGTCGAAGTGGACGATTCTCCTGACTGAAGGGTTCCATCAGAGGAACAACCTGGAGTGCGGGGTCGGGAAAGGTTGCTTTGTTCCGTTGGATATCTTTATAATACCTCGGAATCCGAATAACCCCATCACGCTCGGCGAACTCGTAATCATTCATATGATCCTCCGTAGCATAGTTAAAGACTTTCTTGAAAACGTCAGTCAAAGTGGCGACAGAGTCATCGGCCCACAGCTCTTGCTTCGGATCTAAATCAAGAGACGCAAATCGTTTCCCGACGTATTCCACCCTGGCTGTTCGAAGAAATCCCACATGAAGACTGCCATATATGTCCTCGTGGTCGACAGCTCCGCCACGTGTCACCCAAAGAAGTCCTTTTGATTTTGTGCAGAGGCTCCGAATAGCCTCAAATTGTGCTAAGCTGGGGTCCTTCAGAATTGACTGGCCAAGCTCTCCCAAAAATATTACCACCCTGCCATCTCCAACGACAGATTCAAGATGCTCAATTGACGGAAGCTTGCCTGTTATGGTACAAATGGAGTTACTCAACTGGTTCAGCCATGAGGGTGGTGTATTATGGTTTGCAGTAACCAGAACAACCTCAGTATCAATCTTGGGAGCGCTAGTAGTTGCTGTTGAGATCATGACGCTGACGGAGTAGTGCTCTTCACTGTCGCAGTCATGCTCTTCAATGTCAACACCTGTAAAGCCGTTGCTGCGTAGCATGAGGTCCCACGTATCTGTCGGCGGTGACGATTGGTACTCCAGTTCTTCCACTGCCCCTGCTATACGTTAGTAGAATGAAATATATTCAATGACAGTCAATCAATAGCTACCTTGTAATGAGCCATTCAGTAGTCCAAAGGCAAGCTGCATATCTAACTGATTTTGGGTAGTCTCGGTGATAAAAAGCTTTCCTCCAGGTTTCAACAGCATTCGCACATTAGCAATGGCAGCGTCCTTGGATAGAATACCATATAGGGCCTGACCAGCAATAACCAAATCATATGTGCCATTTTCAAATCCTTGATTGGCTGGATTCTGCTCGATATCCAGCCTCATGTAACGGACCAAATCCTTCCAAGACCCAAATTTCTCTGCGGCGGCTTCCAAACATTCGGACGATATATCTGTAAAATCGTATGAAGCTGCGTGTGAACCTCCGTCCTCTTCAGCCCCAATAGCATTCAGGGAATACATTGTTGTACCACCAGCTCCCGCACCAATCTCTAGGATCTTAGCCCTTGGGTTCAGGTGAACGAACAGCTTGACTAATTCACCAACCTGCCGGTTGGAACGGTCCCATTTTGTGGCCTCAGTAAAGTATCTAGAGAGAAGTTGGCGATCTACTGTCAAGTCAGAGGATTCAATATCTCCTTTCAATATGGCCGTTAGATAAGGAGCAGTATGAGAAAGCAGCTCTCCATTCACACTTGCGGCATTAACATCAGCCATGAGCATAGCTGTGTCTTCTAGGCTGCCATTGATCCATTCTGCGCTGTTTGAAGCAAGTTTGTTGAGACTCGCTAATTCTGCTTGACGTTTTATCCAGACATATAGTCTCTTTGAGTGCGATGTCATTTGCTTTATATCGGCCATGGTCAGCGCCGCAAGCGCTTCGGCCATAAATCTGATAGAAAGACGCTTGAGGTCTATCATGGCATTGACCTCAATAAGATCAACCGGATATGATAACTTTTGTTTCCAAAATGATGATTTCGCCATGGTGATGTCTGCACCCCATCGTACAGTTGCAAACTTCTCGTTCTCGTTGGGCGCAGTTTGGGATAAAAAGGTACTGCCAAGAGACTGGAAAACAAAGCCAACAACAGTCATGACAGGGTCAATGCTCTCATCAGCATCATTTGTTACCGCAATATCTGTTTCGAAACTCTGCACACTTGAGTGCTTGATATCCGAATAAGCTCGGAAACGATGGCCAGCATTGCTGGTAATGCTGTGCGCAACCCATAATTTCTTAATAGATCTTGGAAGGAAAGCTGTGCTCATCTTTGATCCCGCTTCAGGCAAGGCAGTATAAGCAGCTTGGAATATTGTATCCAGTGTTGTTGGATCGAGGACGTGCTTATGCTGATGTTGGTATGGCATAACAGCGGCAGTGTCGGCAATTTCGAAGACTGAGACAGATTGCTCAGTACGAGCCCGGATGCTTTTCAAGTTCTGAAAGATAGGTCCATGGTAGATTCCAACAGATCTCATGCTGCCGTAGATATCCCGTGGGTCAAGGCGGCGTCTGTAGTCACCCATCTTTCTCGGACCAACAAGCTTGGAAATTGAATGTCTAGAACGATCCCATTGAGCTTCATCATTCTCATCGGCAGATTCAAAGTCTACCGCAATGAGTCCCTTGCAGTGTTCTGTCCACTTGTTTTCCCCAGTAACGGAGTAGATGTGGAATTCTTTGAATGTCCTCCCGTATGCTGACTTGTCACTGCATTGTCGGAGGGTGAGCTGGACCTCGATCCCTTCTATGTTGTCCGGGACCACGAGAGCCGCAGAAATATCTATGTCATGCAGTTGGTAACCGGAAATGCGGTTGCCAGTTTCCTCTGCTGCTTGGCATGCTCCCTCTATAGCCATACAGATAAAACCCGCGCCAGGGTAGAGGATGCTGCCCTGGACAACATGATCTCGAACCCACGGCAACTCCGAGGGGCGTATAACAAGACGCCACGTTGGAGCAAGCATATTAGTTCCAATTGCAAGAGCCCCTAGAAGGTCATGGCCAGCCTGAAGCCGGTGTCTATGAGTCTTGTTGTACCGAGTCTCAGCCCAATGACGGGTTTGGTGATTCCAGGGATAGGATGGGAGATTTGGGATTACTTTGACCCCATGTCTACCTGTTGGGAAGTTGACCGCGTCCATGTTGACGGGGTATCCATTGCATAGCAGACCAGCAGCCACTGCCTGCATCGTCTCCACCGCATTGCTTTTCCTAACCAGACAGCTTTGATATGGTATCTTATTTTCCTTGAAAGCTACTTGTGCAATTAGTTCGGCGATGGGGCCACCAAGTGCCGCATGTGGACCAACCTCTATAATTGCATCTACATCTGGCGTCCCATTGGCATCGAAGAATTTTCCCAGACACATTTTGGTGAAGGCTTGTGTAAATTGCACTGGACTGACCAGACTCTGAACCCAGTGCTCTGGCTTGCAAAGTTCCTTGCCAGAAGTCATCTGCTCACCAGTCGTTGGCGACGTATAGATAACACCTTCGTCAAGATCTGCATCAGCCTTGAAGACTCTCTGAAGCCATTCCAAGTATGGAGCTGCAATATCTTGCATATGATGAGAGTGATATGCGGCATCGACCTTGAGACGTCTTGCGAAGACACTGTCCTGCTTAAGCAACACCTCAAGCTCTTCGATCCCTACAACATCACCAGATGCTGTAATACTAGTCGGACTATTTAGGCAAGCAACAACGACATTGCCTGATTTGACACGGGGAAGATAGTTCTCAGTGACAGCTTTGGCGCTCAGGCCAACAGCCAACATACCGCCGTTTCTTGTAAGGCTATTCCCAACCTCTGCTGCAAGACTACTGCGAGCAAAGACGATGGCCATGGCGGACTGAAGCGTGAGAACCCCAGCTGCATATGCCGCTGCGATCTCTCCACTGGAATGACTTGTGACACCTGTCGGGACAATATCCCATGAGCGCAGAAGGCGTACCAAGGCGATCTGAATAGAGGCACACAATGGCATACTCATAACAAGCTCGTTCACCCTGGACGTCTTCTCATCCCGCGATAGCTCTTCTATTTTGAAGTTAGTACTACAACTCCCCAGATCTAATGCAGAAATATAATATTACCCATCAGCGACCATGTCGATCCAAAATCTCTTAAGTACCTATCAGCCTCCAGCAGGCAGGCTTTAAATACCGGATACACCTCGATCAATTCCCGACCCATGGCGTACCACTGCGCTCCCTGCCCCGTGAAGACAAAACCAAGTTTAGGACGCATGCCAGATCGTAAAGGCTTCATTTTACCGGATTCTATAACTTCAATGAGGTGTGCTATGCTCTTAACAGGTTGCGCGGCAACCCAGGGGAATCTAGAGCGGCGCTGACCAAGGGTGTAAGAAAGATTGCAAAGAAACTTCTCTTCGTCGTCACGTTTGGTCGCCAAAATATGATCCTTCAATCTTTTCACCATAACTTGCGTCGTCGGTTCGTCTTTGGCGCTGAGAATGATGACTTTGGGCTGGAACTTGGCATGATAACCATTTGTGTCATTGGCGATTCCGTTGATGCCGTTGGTGATGCCATTAGTGGTATCGTTAGTAATACCATTAGTGGTACCATTTGACAAACCGTTAGTCGTCTTGTTTGTGATGCCTTGGCTAGCAAGATGTAAAGAGTCAGATGTAGAAGAAACAAATGACTGGTAGTCTTCCATGATAATATGAGCATTGGCACCACCGTAGCCAAAATTGTTCACCGATGCCCGTCGTATATCGCCAGATTTTGTCCAAGGTTCAAGCTGAGTAGGCACTCTGAGATTGCATGTCTCAAAATCTATGTCGGGGTTTGGATTCTCGAAATTGGCACTGGGCGGTATTTGATTGTTCTCCAGAGCCAAAGCTACCTTAATGATGCTTGCAAGACCACTCGTGGTCTCAGTATGGCCAACGTTTGCCTTAACAGAACCGATTCGAAGAGGTTCATCCCTTGGCCTGCTATCTTGAAACACTGAAGCCACCGCTCTGCACTCTATAGGGTCACCGGTTGGGGTACCGGTTCCGTGAGCCTCGAAATATGTTGTCTGCGTAGGATTAAGTCCAGAGGTCTCATACACTTTGCGCATGAGCACTTCTTGCGCTATCTGACTTGGCGTGGTTATTGTGTCTGTCTTCCCATCTTGGTTGCATCCGCTCCCTCTAATAACTGCTCTGATAGGATCATTGTCTCGCAGCGCATCTTCTAGCCGTTTGAGAATAACAGTGGCTGATCCTTCACCCCGCCCGTATCCACTAGCACGGCTATCAAAAGAATAAGAATTTCCCGATGTCGAAATGAGTCTGTGGTGTTGATTAGATACATCCAGTAGCAGTGGTTTTTTTTAAAGAACCAACTCACCTCAAAGATGACATTGCTACGAAATTGTCAGGATTTAGCATTACGTTGGATCCTCCAACAACAGACATGTCAGACTCTCCAGCTCTAAGATTTTGACAAGCCTGATGCAATGCTGTGAGAGTTGTAGAGCAACCGGTGTCGAGTGAGAGACTCGTCCCACGGAGATCATAAAAATGAGATATACGATTCGCAGCCATAGCCGATCCAACTCCTACAAGCAAAAACCTAGGGAGCGTCTCTGGGTCCCTCATAGCGCCATCATGATAGTCTCTAAAAAATGTGCCTCCAAACATTGAGGTATTTGATCCCGCAGCTTCGTTCAAGGTTATACCAGCTGTAAGTGCAGATAGTTTAGCAACACAAAAGCACCACTGAGATCAAAGCAAGGGGATCATACCGCTCTCGAATGCTTCGTAGGTGGATTCCAACTGAAGTCTAAATTGGGGGTCCAAGCTCTATATCTGTTAGGTCATATTGGAAGTAATGTAGCTGCGGTTGTGTCTTACCGCGGCGGTCTCAGCCGATAAATTGAAAAATCCAGCATCGAACAAGCCAACATCCTCTGTCAGAAAGTGACCACCTCTTACATTTGTCTGTCACCAACTGTGTTAATGTACCACTCGTTTTAAGTCAGGTGTGCAACGGAGACGGATCATACACTGTTGATCTTCTCAGAGTTTGGGTGATAGAATCCATCCATGTTGAATCTTGAAGAAGGGATCTCGCTCCAGGCACTGCGGCCATCTGCACAAAGCTGCCAGAGCTCTTCTGGATTTGTGACGCCTCCGGCAAACCTACAACTCATGCCAATTATGGCTATCGGAACGGTAGAGTTTAGGGTAGACATCGCAATGTTGATGTCTACGGTATCTTACCCCTTCTTTAAAACGGAAAATATCGTAAAGAAAGTGACAGATCGTTAGAGATTGTGAAATGCACTGCGAGCTTGGGTGGAATTTTTATACGCAATGCATCATATTGAAAATAAAGAGGAGAGGGTCCGTATATTATGTGGATCGTACGAATGATTTGATATATTAATACGTTGGCTCCTCATGATCTAAGAAGTTTATACTCAGTTTACCCCCGCCTACAGAAGCTGTCTGGATACCGTGAGTGCAGCTTTGCATACATCGCAACTGCTCGTAATCGTCCATTTCTTCAAAATGGACCTTCTTTGGCTCACTATGGATAAGCTGAGAAGAAACTCCGAGTAAGGAATTTTGAAAGGGGTCCCAGCTGTGCCAGGCACTTTACACTATCTACTCATGGTTTACTGCGTAGAGATCCTTCCACCTCACACTTTTCCACATTAATTTTGACCCGCCGATTATGGATCCAAAAAGATGTCGATAGCTAGCCGCTTTTAGAGTGGCAGTTCTTATCTTAGCAGGGGGCTTCCCAGAGAATTAAAAGTGGCACAGGGCCGAAATAGGAAAACTCTTGATCCATCATGGAACAGCTAATAGTAAGTCAACGACGGCGTAGCCTCACTAGGAAGGACAGGTTCTTTCTCGGAGTTTCTATTTTGCATGCCAACCGGACTTATTTCGCCACTAGGGCGGCTGGGACCCTGAACCAATCAATTAATCCATCAGTCTACAGGGTTCTCAGTACTAACCCCCCACCAGAATAAACCCCCCTTCTCCACTTTTGAGTCTAAGGAGTTCACAACTCTCAAGAGGTGTATCGGAATCCTTTATTCTCCGGAGAAGATTGTCCGGGCAGGCATGGAAACACATGTAACCAGCTTTCAGATCCATATACTAGATCCACAGCACGTTTTACTCGGTATTACAAGGGTGCCCTCCTATCAGTATTTTGAGAAAATAGTAGCCATTGGCCAATCAGTAAGACAGCTAGGATGTTGCTTGAAATACACTCAAACCGTACATTTCCATAGAGTTTGATAATTATGCATGCATACTTACTGCGGCTTAGTTAAGATCCTGGTTAAAATAGAATGCTAATAATGCAGCTTACTATCCCCCCTAGAATAAACGGCAATTCTCTACTTTTGAGGCTAAGCGTAGAATAATCTAATATTGAATTAACATACGCCTTACTATCTGTTGTAAAATCTACCTGGGATTACTCACGTCTATACCCAAAACATTATTTAGACAGCCCACACTTCCTTATAATCTGGGATGAGCCAGGTGGGGCTTTTCGATTTCAAAACGACTTCAACATAATTTTCATAGACTCCAGAAGGATATTTCAAGTTTATTTTGATCTAAAACTTACAATGGTCGACCGTATTACACGGCCAGTAACAGGCAATACCGTCTTGCTGTTTGGGTCCCTAGCATTGTCATTCGACGCACCTACTTTCCACCAACTCCGAAACACAGTCACAGAAGGAGAGAATTACAGTTGGATCCTCGATACCGTTGCGGAACTTCCGCAATGTTTGAAGACAGTTACTCAAGAATTCCCCGACTTCCAGGCTGGCCCGGGCATCCAGTTGCTGGAAGATATGAGCCGCTGGTTTGAGACGGGTCATATCCCGGACACCGCATTTCCTCTACCCAACATCCTCCTTAACCCTCTCGTCATTATCACCCATTTAACGCAATACTCCAAATATCTAGAAGTTGCCAATCGCAATTCATGCAAGGGGGACGATATCTTCGCCTCTTCAGCAACTGACCGGGAGACGCTTGGGTTTTGTACAGGTCTCTTAAGCGCCGCAGCCGTTTCTAGTAGCGCAAGCAAAGAGCAATTTCAGAAGTATGGAGCAGTAGCATTGCGGATAGGGATGCTCGTCGGGCTGGTTGTCGATACTGAGGATGCATCGGCAGAGCTAGGGGAGTCAGTATCATTTAGTGTAGTCTGGAACTCCGCAGAGGCCCATGAAGAGATAAAGCATATGCTAAAGAGCTTCCCTGATGTGAATCTCGCCAATACATCCATATTCTTATCAACTCAGCTGACCACGTCGGCAGGCATATATTTCTGTCCACTTTGATGAGAACAGAGCTACTATAACCGCAGCATGCAGAACCGCCATTCTATTGAAACACCAGCTTGGCGCGGCAGGCATTTCCACAACAGATGTTGGACTTCATGGAAGATACCACTCAGAGCGTCACCGCAGCAGCGTAGAAAAGCTGATGGCATTCTGCGACTCACAATCCAAATTCCAATTTCCCCAAGCATCAGAATTGGCGATGCCCACTCGATCCAATTCCGGAGGAGACTTCATCACACAGGGCACTCTTCACCATGAGGTATTACAATCTATACTGGTGCAACCACCGAGGTGGCATCAGACATTCTCTGCAGTTTATGCTTCGACTTTAGCAGCAAATGATTCCCTTGTCGTCTCCTTCGGACCAGAACGATCTGTGCCACCGTCGCTTGTGCGAAGACTGAGCCAACAGATGGTCCACATGGCAGACCTAGATTGGGCAGCTATTATAACGGATCCGGAACCAGGTCGAGACAACCCGAGATTGTACTCGGACAATGACATTGCTGTGATCGGGATGTCTTGCAAGGTTCCCGGTGCGAACAACTTGGAAGAATTTTGGGAACTGCTCTGCAAAGGGGAGTCGCAGCACCGAGAGGTTCCAAATGATCGTTTTGGCTTCGAGACAATATTTCGAAGTGTCGATGCCAAGAGAAAATGGTTCGGAAACTTCATTGATGACTATGATGTGTTTGATCACAAGTTTTTCAAGAAGAGCCCGAGAGAGATCGCATCTACGGATCCCCAGCAGCGCCACATACTACAAATTGCGTACCAGGCAGTTGAGCAATCTGGTTACTTCCTCTCGACAAATCCAGAAAAGCGCGTAGGATGCTATGTTGGAGTGTGTGCCTGCGACTATGAGGATAACATTGCCTGTCACGCCCCCAGTGCCTTTTCCGCAACGGGTAATCTGAGAGGATTCATTGCGGGCAAAATCAGTCATTACTTTGGGTGGACTGGCCCTGGATTAACCATTGATTCCGCATGCTCCTCTTCTGCTGTTGCTGTACATCAAGCATGTAAAGCTATTCTTAATGGAGAGTGTAATGCTGCTCTTGCCGGCGGCACTCACGTTATGACGAGTCCTCTTTGGTTCCAAAATCTAGCTGGGGCATCATTTCTAAGTCTTACGGGGCAATGTAAGCCATTCGATGCAGAGGCAGATGGATATTGCCGCGGTGAGGGTGTCGCTGCGATATTCTTAAAAAGGATGTCTGCTGCGATTGCAGACGGGGACCAGATACTGGGAGCTATAGCTGCGACTGCTGTGCAGCAGAATCAGAACTGTACCCCCATCTTTGTTCCTAATGCAGCATCGCTATCTGATCTATTCACCGTTGTCACCTCCCAAGCTCGTCTCAAGCCGGGACAGATCACGGTTGTGGAGGCTCATGGTACTGGAACGGCCGTGGGCGATCCAGTCGAGTACGACAGTATTCGCCGAATCATGGGTGGCTCTGTTCGTTCTGAGCCACTCATGTTAAGCTCAGTGAAGGGTCTCGTTGGTCATCAAGAGTGTACTTCCGGCATCGTCTCCATTATCAAGATACTGTTGATGTTGCGTAAGGGTGCAGTTCCACCCCAGGCCAGCTTCACCACCATCAACCCAGCCATTAAAGCTTCCCCAAAAGATCTTATAACAATTCCAACTCGTTTACAACCATGGGATGCAGATTTCAGGGCCGCACTTATCAATAATTATGGAGCCTCGGGGTCGAATGCTTCTTTGATCCTTACCCAGGCACCCTTCAGCAACTCCAAGGCAAAGCCAGACAGCTCTACCGCGATGCACCTGGCTACAGGTGGTAAATACCCATTCTGGTTTTGTGGTCTTGACGATGACAGCCTTCGCAGATATTCTGCAGCGTTTCGCCAATTTCTCGGAAAGAAGAGTCACTTGGCGGGAGATATTTCAATTTCAAATCTGTCATTCAATATGTCTCGCCAGAACAATCGACTACTTGGTCGCAGCTTAATGTTTACTTGCCGCTCTATCAATGAGCTAGAGTCAAAGTTGGCTTTATATGACAAAGAGGACTCGACCGTTGTATCTACAGACCTACCACCTACTAAACCCGTCGTGTTATGCTTCGGCGGCCAAGTGTCGACTTTCGTGGGACTGGACCGGCAATTATACGAGAGCGTGAGCGTCCTTCGAAATCATTTGAATCATTGTGATAATGTTTGTCGTGCAATAGGCGCTGGTAGCATCTTTCCCGGTATATTCGAGCGGAATCCCATACAAGATGCCGTCAAGCTTCAGACGATGTTGTTTGCAATTCAGTACTCATGTGCAAAATGCTGGATGGATTCTAGTGCTAAGCCTGTAGCTGTTGTCGGTCACAGCTTTGGAGAGTTGACCGCCCTCTGCATTTCGGGGTGTACTTCCTTACGGGATACGCTGAAAATGATTGTAACTCGTGCCAGAATTATTCAAGATTCATGGGGCAGTGAGAAGGGGGCTATGATGGCTGTGGAGGCTAATTTGAATGATGTACAGCAACTACTAGCCCAGTCAAGTAAAGCTTGCCCGGATGAGGTACCGGCATCCATTGCCTGCTATAACGGCCCCAGAAGCTTTACCCTGGCTGGATCAAATCGAGCAATTGAGGCGGTTGTTGAAACGGTTGCCAGTAATGCCATGTTTTCCTCAATAAGGAGCAAGAAGCTCAATGTCACCAATGCCTTCCACTCAACTCTTGTGGAACCTTTGATGGCAAGCTTGAAGGAAGGGGCCCAAGACGTTACTTTCCAAGTTCCCAAGATACTCTTAGAAAGAGCAACTGAGGTCTCTTCTTCGGGAGATAAGTTAACGTCAGTCTTTTTGGCTGAGCATATGCGACACCCGGTCTACTTCAATCATGCTGTGCAAAGGCTGGCCAAGCAATATCCTTCATGTATCTTCTTAGAAGCAGGCTCGAATTCTACCATCACCTCAATGGCCAGTCGAGCCCTTGGACCTTCAAGCAGTTCTCACTTCCAGTCGGTCAACATAACTAGCGAGAATGCTTGGAACAATCTCGTTGACACAACCTTGAATCTTTGGAAGGCAGGATTGAGCGTCTCATTCTGGGCTCATCAGGCTTCTCAAATCCATGAGTATCCTGTATTATTCTTACCACCATATCAATTTAGTAAAACCCGGCACTGGATGGAACTCAAACCACCTCCCACGCTTGTGGCTGAAGCGCCTGCACGAAAGGTGGAGCCAGAAGCTGAGGTAATTCCCAAGAGTCTCTTGACTTTTGTTGGATATCAGGACAACCAAACCCGCTGCGCTCGGTTTCGTATCAATACCATGATCCCAAAGTACAAGACGCTCGTTGCCGGACACGTTATTACTCAAACAGCACCCATCTGCCCAGCAACCGTGCAAGTGGATCTTGCTATTGAAGCTCTTCGGGGTCTCCGGCCCGACTTAGCGGCTACTAGTCTAGAACCTCAGGTTCGTGGAGTGGAAAACCAGTCCCCTCTCTGTGTTGATCCATCCAAATCCGTTTGGCTTGACGTGGAAGAGCTCTCTACTAGCGATTGTACATGGAGTTTTCACATATTCAGCACCGGTTCCCAGAATGGCTCCGTTACGCACACCACAGCTAAAATCATTTTCCGTTCGATTAATGATCTGCAAGTCAAGCTTGAGTTTGCTAGATATGAACGGCTAGTTTCGCACCAACGATGCCTAGATCTTCTCAGGAGTACCGATGCAGATGATATCATCCAAGGACGTAATATCTACAAGACATTCAGCGAAGTGGTGGACTACGGTGAAGAATATCGAGGTCTTCATAAGCTAGTCGGTAAAGGCGATGAGTCTGCTGGCTATGTGGTCAAGAAGTACAATTCCGAAACATGGTTAGATGCACACCTATCGGATACCTTCTGTCAAGTTGGCGGTATCTGGGTCAATTGTATGACAGACCGAGCACCCCAAGACATATATATAGCCAACGGGATTGAACAATGGATCCGTTCTCCCAAGCTTCGCCAGCATGATGCTCGTCCTGAGACCTGGAACGTATTCGCATACCACAGTCGGTCATCAGACAAGGTGTTCCTTACCGATATCTTCGTATTTAACGCCATTGACGGCGTCTTAATGGAAGTAATCCTAGGCATCAGCTACGTGAAGGTTGCCAAAGCTTCGATGAGCAAGTTGCTCTCAAGATTAACTGCAAGCAATGGCGAAGCATATGTAGCAGCAGCTCTTTCAAAGCAAGCAGAGCCCCAGATCGTTGAAACCTCAACTTTGGTATTGCAGCAAACCAGGTCAGCAAATATATCAACCAATTTAAAGCCAATCAAAAAGAAAAACCGGTCCGTATCACCGAATCTTCCTACTCAGATAAGGACAATTCTAGCAGAACTTTCTGGCCTAGAGCCAGATGAGATCAAAGACGACAGTGAGTTGGCCGACATTGGAATTGATTCTCTGATGGGCATGGAGATGGCTCATGAAATTGAAAAGGTTCTGAAGTGTGCAATCCCCGATGATCAACTTATGCTGGTGACGAATTTTCCAAGTCTGGTTCAATGCGTTCGATCCGTACTGGACAATGCAAAAGATGGTTCTGGGATTGAAACCGAAGAGTCCGAGGATGATGATCAGCCATCTGACAATCCCAGCATATTCACGCCCTCCGTCTCAGATACAAAAGTCAGCTCTGTAGCTGAAGCAGATGTTGTTGCATATTTGATTGAGTTTCTGGGGATTGAGAGAGGTGATCTAACGCCCACCACCATCCTTCGTGATCTCGGCGTAGATTCTTTGCTTTCCACAGAGCTCCGGTCTGACTTGGCGTCCAAGTTTGATGTGGAGATCGAGGAGCATTTGGTGATTGAGGAATTGACTGTTGAGCAACTAGAGCTCAAGGTCAATGGTCCCTCTCGAACCACCCAAAAGACTGCAGTTGCTCCCAATATCGTCAAGGAAGCGAAGGAAATTGTGCCTATGGTTCCTATCACTCCACCTCTGAAAGTCATCACTTCACCGACTGCCGGGGGTGACCTAAAGCTCCCCTCCTCCATCGTGCTGGAGGCTTTCGGAGAAACCAAGCAGCGGACAGATCGAATGATTGCCGATTATAACTGTGCCGATTATGTGAAAACTGTCATGCCTGAACAAACTCGCATGTGCATTGCCCTAACTGTGGAGGCTTTTGAGCAATTGGGATGTCCTCTCAGCACAGCGAGCCCAGGTCAGAAGCTTTCCCATATAAAGTACCTCTCTGAGCATTCCCGTCTGGTGAATTATCTTATTCAGATGCTGGAGAAGGAAGCTCAACTCATCAATGTCGACGGTGATCAAATCACTCGGACTGGTATTTCCGCCCCTTCAGAGTCTAGCCAGGAGATTTTGCAAGATCTTCTCACTCGTTTCCCAGACCACAGCACAGCCAATAAGCTCACCCATTATGCAGGATCAAACTTGGCTGCGGTATTAACTGGAACGACTGACGGAATCAAGGTAATCTTTGGTTCACCACAAGGAAAGGAACTTGTCTCTGGTTTATACGGAGATTGGCCTCTCAATAGACTGTTTTATAAACAGATGGAGGACTTCCTTACTAGATTGGTTACCAAACTCCCGATGAATGACAGTCCACTGAGGATTCTAGAAATGGGTGCTGGTACTGGTGGAACTACCAAATGGCTTGTACCGCTCTTAGCAAGCCTCCAAGTACCCGTTGAGTATACCTTTACCGATCTTGCACCTTCTTTTGTTGCAGCAGCACGAAAGAAGTTCAAGCCATACCCTTTTATGAAGTTCCGGACACATGATATTGAAAAGGCGCCGGCTGATGACCTGCTCAACACTCAACACATCATTATTGCGAGCAATGCTGTGCATGCCACTCACAGTCTCTCTAAATCGGTCGGTAATATACTCAAGGCACTACGTCCTGATGGTTTTCTCATGATGTTGGAAATGACGGGGACTCTGTATTGGGTCGACATAATTTTCGGACTGTTTGAAGGTTGGTGGATGTTTGATGACGGTCGAACCCACGCAGTCACCCATGAGTCAAGATGGGAAAGGGAACTCCATGGAGCAGGATATGGCCATGTCGACTGGACGGATGGAAGTCGACCTGAGAACGGGGTCGAGAGGTTGATTATCGCAATGGCTTCTAGCACAAGATACAACCGCACCTCAGTTCCGCCCAAGCCTGTGAAGAGCCATTCAACTGACTACGCGGAACGGCAAGCAGTTGTTGACGAATATGTCCAGAGGATGACAAACTCATTTACAGCTCCAGTCCAGAATATACTTGTGTCTTCACCAAAAGGAAAGTGGGTGTTGGTGACCGGAGCGACTGGTAGCTTAGGATCTCACTTGGTAGCACACTTTGCCTCACTTCCAGATGTCCAAGGAATTATCTGTCTGAATCGACGCAGTAACAGGGACCCAATGCAGCGTCAGATTGAATCTCTTCGATCGAAAGGGATACACCTCAGCCCGGAGGGCCTTGCAAAACTTCAAGTGTTTGAATCGGATCTCGCAAAGCCAATGCTTGGTCTACCGGGCGAGGACTATGAAAATCTCCTCCAGCAGGTTACGCATATTGTCCATAATGCCTGGCTCATGAACGCCAAACAACCGTTGAAAACATTCATAGGCCAGTTCCAAATCATGCGGAACATGCTCGACCTAACCCGCGAAATATCATGTTGCCGCCTAGAGGGGACCAAAGTAAGCTTCCAGTTCGTTTCATCCATCGCCACAGTAGGGCACTATCCCCTGTGGACTGGCGACAAGAATGTGCCAGAAGAGAGGATGGCTATTGAATCAGTTCTGCCCAACGGCTACGGTGACGCGAAATATATCTGCGAGCTGATGCTCGACCAAACACTACATCAATACCCCAACTCATTCCGGACCATGGCAGTCCGCATTGGACAGATTGCCGGGTCCAAGTTGAGTGGATACTGGAACCCAATGGAGCATCTCTCGTTCCTGTGGAAATCATCCCAGACGCTCAAGGCGATCCCTGACTTCGATGGCCTCCTCTCCTGGACTCCCGTTGACGATGTCGCTGGTACACTGGCTGATTTAATCCTCGCCGACAACGTTGCATACCCCATCTATCACATTGACAACCCCCAGCGCCAGCAGTGGCGAGATATGATTCCCGTGCTAGCTGATGCACTAGATATACCCATTTCAAATGCTATTCCCTTCCACGAGTGGGTGCAACGAGTGCGAGACTTTCCCAAGCTAGTGGAGCAGAATAACCCAGCAGCGTTGTTAATTGACTTTTTGGATGATAATTTTATCCGGATGTCTTGTGGCGGATTGCTGCTAGATACATCGAAGAGCAGGGAGCATTCAAGGACGCTGGCGACGGTTGGGCCGGTGACTCCCGACGTGGCCAAAAAATTTGTGCAATCATGGAAGGATATGCGTTTCTTGTCTTAAAAATTATCATGTTGTTTTCCTACAGCTGTTTTCCTGTGTCGTTGTTTAACGTAGATCGTGGGAGTAAAAGGAGAGACGGAGCCGGAGTTGGAGCCGAAGTACGATGGGAGTAGTAGAATTATAGTTGTTCAAAAAGCTAGACGGAAGTAAGAGCGAGAGTAGGAGCGATGGGAGCGATGGGAATCAAATATGAGAAAATAGTTCTATGTCACTTTCCATATAAAATACTTTATAAATGTACTTACTGATTTTGCGGCGAGGTGACGATGTCGCTTCCATCTGATGGCGTCGCTTACCACCACGATTACTTCTTCAGTTCTTAAAAAATGGCCGGCGTAAAGTATATACTCAAGTAATACTCCGGGGTGCCGAGTCCGAGTACCTACTCGCGGAATACTAGACGGTTGAACAAGAAGCTACAAGAAGCTACTACACCGGAAATTGTGTAGAACCTACTCATAGATGATTTATCTGACTCGGATTTGGGTACACTGAGTTGTATTATAGTAAATATTTGATTTGAAGTTGCGAGACGGGTTTTGGTGACCATTACGCCACCTCGGACGTTATGCTTAAAGGTACGAAGTACCCGTGATCTTGATTGACAATGAAGACAAGTAATCCCGGGCAAGATTATTTACAGTACTCAAATCGTTTAATGCCTGCAAAATCTCCTGGGCTTGTTTATTAACAAACTCATCAAGATGGCGGTGGGCATTAAAGAACTCCACGCAAAGACCAAGTGGTAATGGCGTAAAAGGATGAACCTGTTTTAAATATTAGAAAATTTTAGGAGAAGGTGTGAAGTAGCAAGGCTTACCTTGAAGTAACTGAGATGCGAAATCGATCTAGTTAAACCGACGACCTCCTGAGCTGCCACTAATGATCGTTGCTTGAACTCAGCTATAGCACCGCTATACTCTTCCGTCTCCCAGGCGACAGACTCGATAACTTTACAAAGGTATAAGACTGCAGTTGGCGCCATCATTCTAGTAAACAAAAGCATGCAGTCAACATGCTGAGTGGCGGGTAGATAGTTTTGTAGCAAATTATTTGATCTTATCATCAGCATCATGTCAAGCCACTCGTGACGATCCCAGAAGTGCTCTGGGACATTGCCATAGACATGTTCAACTGCGGATTGCTGTCCATGTGCTAAAGCACGACCGCATATCGTGGCTAAAATGATGGATTCTGTAAATGGGGATGACCAATTCTGATCAGTGGATGCGATGGCCTCCGAGAGGAATCCCATTTGCAAATACTGGCCTCTTTGAAACTCTTCTTCTGGAATAGGGAGACGGGTAGAAATCTGCTTAGTATTAGGTAACGATATGATGAATAATCAAGGAACGTGGAGACTTGCAACTTGTTCATTCAAAGTTAGTGGCCATTCGTGACGTATACTAATGAAGCGGTCAAGAGAATAGGCCATCCAAAAAGTCCGTCTTTTCTCCTCTATTTTAATCCAGTCCTCTGTATCTAGCTCATTGCTCCGCTTCTGAACATTTTTCGCCGAATCAATTTCGTAAAGTCTTAATAGTTGCACATATCGGAAGCAACGTCCTGCGTTTATCCACGCCCGCTGATGATTTTCATACATAAACTCATATATGAAAAGCAAAACCCTTGCTTGAACGTGTTCGATGTCAGTGGATTCAGTATTGTTATTGTTCGACTCCAAAGATTCGAGCATCTGTCGAGTGCATTCGTACAGGGAAGCCCTAATCTGCTGGAGCTGGGCTGACAAGCATGATGCAATAGTCCACATTGCATACTGAAGGCATTTTTGTGATTCGGTTTGTTCTCCTTTTTTGGCTCGGGAAAAATACTGGCGTTGGTTAAGGATTGGCACAAACGGGTGTGACCGCTCGAAATATAACTGATCCCTATATTCTGTTAGACTAATCAATTATAAGAGACATAATGTTGCAGCATACAAGTCTGAGCGTAGCAGATCGGATATAACTAACGGTGGTGGTGGTTGTTCGGGAAATGTCATGGCTCCGGCACTTGAGCCTGGCACTGGAAGCTCATCTGGTTGATTTATATCCGCCATGGTTGGTCTATTAAACTGAGTAGTAGATCCTGGGCCAGGAAATGGAATTTCCATGGCTCCGGTGCCTGAGCCCGGTACCGGACGCTCATCTGATTGATTTATATCCGCCATGGTTGGTCCATTGAACTGCCCAATAGATCCTAGGCTAGGAAAGGGAATTGCCATGGCTCTGGCATTTGAGCCTGGTACCGGAAGCTCATCTGATTGATTTATATCCATCAAGATTGGTCCATTGAACAGACCAATAGATCCTGGGCTAGGAAAGGGAATGATTTGCCGCTGCTGTTCGAGCAGACGTTGCTCCAGCATGCCTATACGTTCAGGGTGTTAGCTGCCTAATTCGGTATTGGGATATGTAATTTCGGCATATACTTATTCTAGTCTGCAGAGCGTTCATATGACCCCTCTTGGGACCTCGCGGAGCAAGCGATGACACGAAAATGCATTGGGCACCGCATTCGACGCAAGCCTGGCATTGGGGTTGATTTCTGTCACAACGTAGCTTTCGTCTCCTGCACTCCTCGCAGGCTGCGCCAGCTCGTTGGCGAGGTCTGGACCGTACATTATCGTTCGGTCCATCCGGACATGACATTATTAGTTGCTTGCTACGTTGCTGTTGTAAATTTCAAATACGATATCCCAAACGCAGTTGAGCCGAGTTCAATATAGGGCTGCGTCCTGAGTTTCCGTTATTTGTACTCCTAACGGAATATTAGGCGCCACATATCGTCTTTTTGAGGCTGCACTCCCCCTGCACTCTTATGTCGCACAACGTCCTATCCTCCCACAATTATTCGGAACGAGTGGCTGGGGTATCGAAGCAAGCAGCTCGGTCAAGCTTTTTGGCATCGAGTATAAGGCGTAAATACTATAGCGGCGGGAGGGGCTAAATGCTTATATGCACGGGAACAGTGGATTACTATTTCATCAGGGTATGTTGATTTAGCCAGACCCTAGATGGCGCTTACGGGAGCATAACAGTGACCTCAACGGCGGTAGGGCCGAAAATACCTGCAAGGGTGACCAGAAGAGCAAGGGGGGGACAGGCCGCATCGGCCCGAGCCACCGACCCCCACGGAGGTCCTCATTCTTCGTCAGATAACATAAATGGATTCTTTTATTGGCCAACGGTCAACACGAATGTTAATGTAGTCATAACTTAAGTAGCGTGCGTACGTCTTTAATGCCTTGTTGTGTTCTTTACAGTTATCTAGTATGTTGTACTGCTGTTCTATCTAACCCCCTTCGCTTCGTAACTAACTATTATTAGAATATTGCGCAACACAAACGATCCCTTGAGTGCATAGATTAAGTAAATTGACCACCTAGAAGCCACTTGAGGAGGACCTGAGCCAGATTGCCTTCACGCACTTCAAACATTTTCTGTTTCATCTCCGATAAACAACAATAATGATGGCTCAACCAGTAGCAGTGGCACGTTAGTAAACTTGTTGCGGCTTGTTGAGCATTATTTACCGATTATAGCATTATTTTCTCGTCATTGTCAGTGCAATCCTGTATTCTGAATGTAACATCGCCGCGATGATTGAGGATAGTATCATTGACAGAACGTGAGGCATGAGGTCAGCGACAGCATACAGAACACGGCTGATTGTGAGTTAGATAACATCGAATAGTAGCTCGTGTATGTAGCCAACTAGTGGTTTGTTAGTTGGTTGGCTAGTTGGTTCTAGGCAGTGTCTTTCTAGCTAGTCGGTCAACATTCAACCCGATCTGACTCTGGCTCCGGCTCGAACTAGAACTTACAGACAACAGCACTCTTTGACTATACAGATGAATTGAAACTGCACTTTTCTATAGAGCCTTTTGGGGGGGTGTGGTGCTCCACTTCAAATTGTCCTGCAGCCTGCGGAAATTGATAAGGCAGAGTAGATGCGGAGCTGAACGCAATCGTCGCGATGTCAAGTCAGGTCAGCTTAGGCTCCTTGTAAGCGTAAGCTGAACTTCAACCACGCAATGCAATGCAGTGCAGCATCACTGCTATGCAGTTATATGCAGCAACTCGATGCAGCTCAGAGTCACTGAGGTACTGTAACCCGCCTAAGCGGACTAACGCCCAGTCTCAGCTCAGGTACGTAAAGAATCCTTCAGTGCTAACTACAATCCGAGGCCGCTCTCCTGGCCCCCATACCCTCGTCCCCTGTTCTTGTTATTTTTACTGGCGGGTTCGGGTAGGTAGTGAGCGCGCCGCACAGGACACATGCTGTACAGCGCCAAAAGTCTCCGTACAGGTCTGTGCTTTTTCTCACACAAAATGATAACAGTCATTTACTACAATTCGTGCACAGGCCCGTACGGAGACTTTTGGCACCGTACTGTAGATCCAGCCGATCTCCGCGTTGACACTTGGTAGTCTAAAGGGAGGCCAAGGAACACTCCAGGTTCAACCCGACATTTTAGACCGAATGCCAAGCGTCTAGGGGTGCTAGATACAGGACGAACGAAGCTTGTTGGAAATGCTTTTATCCCACTAGCCATTGCTAACTATTGGTATTGGGTTTCGCGGATAAAGCATGTCCAATAAGCTTACTACAGGGACTACTGCAGTGGGGTAAAGGTGGCGACGGAATCCGGGCCTTTTTGAGACAAGGCGCAGTGGTGTTACTGTACATGCTCCACTATTCGGGTGCGCAATATTTACTTTCAACTTATGTCCGGAAATGGAGTAGTAGTAATGCAAGAGTATTTTCATTCTGCTTCTCAAATGAGGACTCTCCTTCCTGGCTTAATTGCATTACCTACTCTAAAACTCTTATAATGTCGGGGGCAAAAACATCGTCGCGCCGATTTCGGCTGGCGAAGGGGTTAGCCTAGTTAGAATGCCATTTCCCTACTGCAATTAATATTTACAAAGTCCAGCTCGTCCATAGACTCGTATATGCATTTGTTGTGATCTTAGGACTGCACTGATTGGTTGATTGATCCATCACCTTATGTCTGGTTTCATAGCTGTCTATCCCTCTGATAAGAGGATACCTTGTGGCTCCTCTAGCGGGGGTCAACGCCTCGCCCTTGACTGTCACCAACTGTAGTGAATGGGTCGTTGTGACCTGGTGGCCTCGATTCAACGGTGTTGCGGTACATGCGGTAAGCCTGGCTATAACGTGAGAATTTGTCAGGAGGATAGAGATATGTCTGATGTATATAGCTTTGGCTAGTTTTGATTAGTTTCGCCTGTTATGGTCGTGCAATCATAACATATGAGTTGTGGCACGTGGTAAAGTGCGCCCGCCGCATGCTTATCAACGAGGGCCACACCCATGCTAACGTCCTTCACTATAGAATATCCACGAGAAATTTACCTGCTCGAACCCCAACTGGCAAGATGTCTCTCTCAAACAAGCTGTCGATCAATGATTGCGACCTCAAGGGCAAGAGAGTGTTGATTAGAGTGAGCTCCGCGCGACCATGACTATGTATGCACTGGAGAGCAGTTCTAACTATTATTTCAACATAACAGGTCGACTTCAATGTCCCCCTCAATTCGGACAAGAATATCACAAACAATCAGCGTATTGCCGGAGCTATCCCGACTATCAAGTATGCCATCGACAACGGCGCCAAGGCCGTCGTCTTAATGTCCCACCTAGGTCGACCAAACGGCAAGGCCAATCCCAAATACTCTCTACAGCCTGTCGTGCCGGAATTAGAGAAACTTCTGGGCGGAAAGAAGGTTGAGTTTGCACCGGACTGTGTCGGGAAAGAGGTTGAGGATATTGTCAACAATGCTAGCGGCGGACAGGTTGTCCTCCTTGAGAACCTGCGCTTCCACGCTGAGGAAGAAGGTAGTTCCAAGGACGCTGATGGAAACAGAGTCAAGGCAGACAAAACCATGGTGGAGCATTTCCGAAAGGGTCTCGCTGCTGTAGGAGATATCTACATCAGTAAGTATCGCAGGGACTGTGGCCCATGCCAAATGCTAACTCCATCAAGATGACGCGTTTGGAACTGCCCACAGAGATCACAGCTCCGTGGTTGGTGTCAACCTTTCTCAGAAGGCATCTGGGTTCCTCATGAAGAAAGAGCTCGACTACTTTGCAAAGGCCCTAGAGAATCCCCAGCGTCCTTTCTTGGCTATTCTAGGAGGAGCCAAAGTCTCGGACAAGATCCAGCTCATTGACAACCTGCTCGGCAAGGTTGACAGCCTTATCATCTGCGGTGGAATGGCATTCACGTTCAAGAAGACATTAGAGAACGTTAAAATTGGCAACAGCTTGTTCGACGAGGTTGGTAGCAAGATTGTTGGGGACATTGTTGAGAAGGCCAAAAAGAACAACGTCAAGCTTGTGCTGCCTGTCGACCATGTCACTGCAGAAACGTTTGCTGAGAATGCTAAGGTTGGCAGTGCTACAGATGAGGAAGACATTCCGGATGGGTGGATGGGCCTTGACTGTGGACCTAAGAGTATCGAACTTTTCAAGAGCATTATCAAGGAAGCCAATACCATCCTCTGGAATGGTCCACCAGGCGTCTTTGAGTTCGATGCTTTTGCAAAAGGCACCAAGGCCACCCTTGACGCAGCGGTTGAAGCTGTTCAGAGCGGCAAGATTGTCATCATTGGTGGCGGAGACACCGCAACCGTCGCTGCCAAGTATAAGGTTGAGGACAAGCTCAGCCATGTGTCCACTGCCGGTGGAGCATCCCTTGAGCTCCTTGAGGGCAAGGAGCTCCCAGGCGTCACTGCTCTATCGAGTAAATAAAAATACGGTAGACACATGTTTTCTCCAGACTCTGATATAGTCAAGACCTCGCACGCCAGTTCAGCCTGTGATAGAATTTTTATTAAAGCCCGTCGTTCTTCCATACATCAGGTCACAATCACGAGGGTCAGTCGCATATATTGGCTCGTCAATCAAATACTAGTGGTCTCCATTCCATGCTACCTGCTTTATTATACCCTACAATTACTCTCGACATATAGCATAGTTCGGCTCTTGGCACGTGCAGGCGGTTACAGTAGGCAGCTACAGCCTCAGAAAGCTACGTAAACACGCTCGAACCAGCGGTCAACACGACACACCAACATAAATTAAAATAGCCACATTCTAAATTGAGTAACAACCCCTACTACCTACTACTTCCTATGGCTGTTTATTATGGCATGTTATTCTAGGATGAAGGTAGCTGCTGCTCCTGTTATTCCTAATCTTTCGCCAACGACGTGTCTCCGATTCTCAACCCCGTTGTCACGCCCGCTCTTTACTCATCACCCTCTAAAACCCAAGAATCAGAAGTTTGTGCGGCTAAGCTCTACTATTCACACTCTATCAACAGTAATGTCGTGTGGTGGACATGACTACAACTGGATTGATGGCGTGGAACGACTTGAGAAATACAAGCCTGGCGGTTATCACCCTGTCATGATTGCCGATATTCTCCACAAGCGCTACCGCATTGTGGACAAGCTGGGTTATGGAGGCTATTCAACCATTTGGTTCGCCCGGGACACTTACTTGGGGCAGTATGTCGCTGTAAAAATTGGCACAGCAGACTTACCTTCGCGAGAAACTCAGATTCTCCGCGCTCTCTCGTCTCCGTCAGAACATTTAGGGCGTCAGTCAATTCCGTTAATCTTGGATGAATTCGAACTTCATGGCGCTAATGGCATACATCAATGCTATACTATGGCTCCAGCACGGTGCAACCTCCAAGAGGTATCCTTCAGTCGCCTTTTTCCTCTCGAAGTTGCACGGGCCCTAGCTGGCAGCCTCACGGAGGCCATTGCATATACTCATTCACAAGGCTATGCTCATGGAGACGTCCATCTCCGTAACGTCCTGGTTAAGCTTCCGTTAAGTTTCTATCGACTTTCAATAGAGCAACTATATGAAGAATACGGCGAACCCGAAACTGTTGATATTACGGAGCGCAATGGAAAGTAGCTTCCCCTAAATATCTCTCCAAAAGCAGTACTGCCGCTCTACCTTGGGAAAGACGCGGAAGAATTTTCCCTCTCTGACGTGCGTGTGATCCTCAGCGACAACGGCAGATGAAATGGGTTCAAATCACATTGATGTTCTTGGACCATTGCCGTTAAGTTGGTGGGAGTCTTGGGAAGAACGAAGCCAGTTTTTCGATGAGAATGGACGCCCAAACGAAGGTCGTCATGTGTGGCTTCCGATGAATGAGGCGTTTGAGGGGGTGCAGAAGTATCGACGAAAGAGTAAACGGGTGGATGAGTTTAGCACTGAGGAAACGGTTGCCGTTCTAGATTTGATACGCCGGATGCTAGCATTTCGACCAGAAGATCGACCAACTGCTAAGGAAGTCCTACAGTCTAAGTGGATGGTAAAGTGGGTATTGCCTGATTTCGGAAGCAGTTTATTAGAAGTGAGGTAGAGCTTGGTGGCTTGGTAGAAATATGAAAGGAAGATGTTTCTCGGGTCGAGAGTTTTTTGAAAACATACGGTGAAAGTAGTACGGGAGCCATTTCAAGTAGCAAGAATAGTCATAATGCTCGCTGCAATGCTCACGAGGCTACCCCATGGATAGGGAAAGGATTGGCCTAGAATAAGTCGTATAAGTGGAATAATATGATTGACGGTGGCAAGCCGAAATTCGGCACACCTCCCCGCTATCCCGCTGAAGATCCAAGTGATCTACCAGTGCCATACACTGTCAACCCGACGGAAAGCGTAGATCCCTTCAGTAAGAGGGCATATGGGGGAGGGGCGGATAAGGGGGTGGTGCCACATGGAGCGTGAACCGACAGGTTTATATGCGGGTAGCTGCAGTAGCTAGATAAAGATATATTTCTCGATGGATAATGACCTTTCGAGCCCAGGATTATAACTATGAAAACACATAACCAAACGCTATGAAGTACTATATCAACGCTTCGCCCTTGTACCAGATTATCCCCTACTCCCACGCTGAGCGTGTTTACAACATAGCCATCACGCCAACAACGCCGGCAACGAGCCCGACACTGGGAACGGAGAGCATGCCGGCAGCACCCTTAGCACTGGCGCATTGATTGTTGTATTCGTCTGTTACTTTGGATGGAATCGTGTATTCTGGGCAGTTGGTCTTGTAGCAGCTGCACGGTGTTAGAGATTGCGGAAAGGGAGGAGAGGGGACGGTGCTGAGGCACTTACGCGATCTCGGTCTTGATTATGTCGCAGGCGCATGAAACGGTACTGCAGGAGCCGTCGTTCAGGGGTGCGACGGCGGAGTTGAGGCAGGTTACCAGCTCACTTTGGAGACATGTCAGCATTTATGATTATGATTGCCCTTTAGGGGGGGACGAACGAGCCGTCTTTGCAATCAGTTATATCGTCGACTTGTGGGAGAGCCCAGGCGAAGCCAATGGCACCAGCCACGATGAGGAAGAGGCTTGAACGCATCTTGATGGAGAGGTTTGGTATGGATTTACGTGCAAAATAGAATATTGCGCGAGAATGAGCGAGTGCAGATATGGTTTGGAAATGCAGAACAGGGAGTTAGGCAGGTTAAGTAGTCTCGGTCTCCCCGCAAAATGCTTTTCTACATGAAGGAGTCAGGGTAAGGCTGCTGTTGGAAATAATGCGGCACAGCAGCCTTGGAGTTTACATAAATAGCCCTGGCAGGAGCATTAAGTCAGTTAGTGCTCACGCTTACGATCCTCTTTAATGGGGCTCATAACCTTCCATTACCGCGCTCATTGGCGAAAGTAGAATGCGCCGGGCCAGTCGGCGGCGAGACAAGGTCAAATTTGAAAGGGGGAATAAGCATGGGCAGGGGTGAGTTGTCGTCCAGGATGAAATGCACAGCGCTAACTCTAGTTAAGTTTACTCTGTCTTGGCTCCATTCCTTCACGTGTGTCGTCTGCTCTTTTACCCTTTTCGCTTGAGGGTCCTCAGCCACTGTAGATCCAACCGCACTGACAACAAGCCCACATCCTGCGATCAACGATGATATATTTATAGCATAACTCAGATCTATAGAGAGCATATGATATTGACATGCATCGGTGTTGCCTGTGATGGTATCGTGTATTGGAACCGACGGTATAAGTCCGCCAAGTGAATGACAGGTGCTTATATTCCGTTGCCGTAGGCTGCAGGGTCTGAAGTGTGCAATCTCCCGCGAAACTGCCTAACTAGGATATCATTAACCTATTCCAACTCACCGAATGCGCCCCATATATTTTCCGACATGTTTCACGCATTATCGACTCGGTTGGGCTCTGGACCCTTTACGCTACCTCGTATAGCTTATGTGCCTTGGACATGATTGGTTAGTACAAGGTTCCCACTCTGTCCAAATGTGGAAATCGAAAAAGAGATTTGACAGCTCGCGTATATTTGCCACTTCTGCCTCATGTTCGCGACGTGTCTAGTGACGGGTGGCATTTGAACAAGGGCTTGTTTATACGGGGGTAGACAAATAATACAGGGTGGTGGCGGTAGGGACGGTGTGAGTGACGCAAGGGGCGTCGCTAGAATGCTGATTGTGCTGTCAACCGGAGCGGGACGAGGCTATGGCACTGAAGGATAAAAAGTGGTGAAACGTGATTCAGTGGCCACACCGGCTCATCTTATGGCGGTGGATGACTCGAAGGGTGTGGTGAGCAACAGTGGAAATGGCATGGTTAGCTGGGATACTACCGCCGCAAAGTACCCCCTGCCTGTCGACGCGGAGATCAACAGCCACCGCCCGAGGCGGGTGGAGGGGCAAGACGTCGATATTGTGCATATATGCACCACTTGCAAGTTAATAGACCCAAACAGTCAAATAAAGAACGAAGCAGGTAGAATACATATTATACATTAGGCTCAGGTCTGCTCAGGCCTCCTTTTCATACGGCTGCCTCATTTACTCCACCTGGTGTGCCGCCAGCTTCTGCCATTCGTCTGCGAGAAGTCTAGCTTGTCGTCCTTCCTCAGACGACGCATTCAAATCTGCGGTCCTACTATACAATGCAGCAACCTCAACAACTGCCTCTCTGATCCCAGATGCAGCAGCTTTGAGCAAATAAGTCTCTTTTAGCGGGTCTTGGTCCGGCATTATAAATGCCAGCTTGTAATAACCTTCTGGGTTATCAAACTCGAGCGCTGCTTTTTTAAAGTTCATCCTTGCCTCTTCTTTCTTGCCATCTCGATAACAGAGGTTCCCCTGCTGGACCAACGCGTTGCCAATCTCAGCATCGACGGAACCGTCACGTGGAGTCTCTGCGACTTTCTGGAACATCGCGGCAGCTTCGCCGTATTTCTTCTCGCGATCTAGGATGCGGCCGTACATTATCATTGCCTCTGGATTTCCTTGGTTTGCGTAGAATTTGAGCTTTGTCATGGGGAGGAGTAGATGTGGATGGTGAAGCTGGTCGCTCCGCAAAGCTTTGTTGAGGACGACGACGATGGAATTTAAATCGCCAAGCACTGCGGCGCAGACCATCATATTTTCTCCCAGTTTCCTTAGAGGGCGAACAGGGTTCTTGTTCAGTACCCTGCTAACGATGTCTAAGGTAGAAGGATCTATTTTATGTTCTGCAATGGTCAGGCTAGCGTCAACTATAGGATGGGTGGCTCACCTCTGCAGAAACGGACTTCCCAGCCAGGTTCTGCCACTGTATTGCAATAAGAGCGCAAAAGCTCGATTGAATCTTCGGGCTCAAGGTTTAAGACTCCCACCTTTTTGGCAAGACTGAATTGGGCAATAGTAGCTTTGCGATTCCCAATTAGCGCCTCTATCCATTCTCGCCGTTGATTGTGATGATCTGGTCTGCCTTGTGCGTTCAGTGGCCTCAGTTGCCGGCGAGTAGACGGTGCCTTTGGGGCCTTGGCATGGCACGCATAAGTGCTCGAGAATGGCCGTATCGAGGGTTTAATACAGCGACTTAATGCGCCTCTGCTGTTTGCGCCCAGAAGAGCACCCATGGACTGCATTTTGAGCTGGCTGGAACCAATGGGCCAATTGGCCCTTGAACTTGGCGCGGCTAGTGCGCGGTATTTGCGGAAATCTTTGGCTTGTAAGAGAAATGCGAAGTAATCGATATAATATCAAGGGGCGTTCATACCCTTCGATTATGAAATACAGAAATGCCTCGAGATGCCGTGGTTCCTCACGTGCAAATAAAATCGTGGCCCGTGCGCGATATCAAATTCTCTACGGTAGCCAAGAAGTTTATCGCGGGACTTTCTCAAAAAAAGTTGAAACGCCATCCTGCACCCTGCATGACCGCCCTCGCTCAAATCGAACTCTTCTAATGTTCTCACGAATCCTCAGCTCGGCGCGCAATATCGTCCCCTTCAACAAGCACGACCAAGCTGCCGAAAACGGGAAGAAATCACCGGGCGGGCGATCTCTATCGAAGCACACGGCGGAGAAGAAATCCGTTACCCCAAAATCAACAATGGTTACGACGAGGCGGCAAAGCGGTGCGAGTGCGACGTTAGTAAACCCCGACGATAGCAATGCGCCGGACGAGTTACTATCTGTGAGCGCGAAGAAGCGTCGGCGCACTGAGCTGAATAAGAAAGCGGCGGCGGAGGAAGACGCGGGCACACCCACGAAACGACGAAAGCTACCTGTGCGGAACAAGGACGAAATTTCTCCAGAGGTCACACAGAGCCACCTTGCCGTGGAAATACCAGCCAGAGAGTTGTCTGAAAAACCTGCCGCACCTACACCAACGGCAAAGTCAAAGAAGACCACTCCGAAGTCAACGCCGAAAGGAAAGCGGAATGCCAAGGTTGTGGATGCGGAGCCTGTAACAGAGAGCGCCAGTTCCACGGAACAGAAGGAGCTTGCGGAGAGGGGTACCATTGCGAAAGCTTCCGCCAAAGCGGAAGTTGACGACAACAAGAACAATGATTCTCCGGCTGTTGTCGATGCGCCTGTGGCAAAACCCAAGCACAAGAAGTTTGGTGATAACGACCCCGTCGAAGTTGTAGCAGCTCCAGAGCCTGAAGCAAAAAGGATAGAAGAGGAGGATGACGAGGAGAGCTCTGACGATGATGCCCCAGAGGAAGTTGGCGCCGAAGTTGCGCAGAGTAAAGCTAAAGGAGCTGCACGCGAAGCTGCAAAGGCGGCAGAACAGTAAGCGATGCTTTCCCGATCATATCTAACTATAGCTAATCTTTCCGTTTCAGAAAAGAAGCAGCTGAGCGCCAGAAGCGCAAAGACCATAATGCGCAGCTAAATGCCCAAGCTAAGGCGGCCAAGAAGCGGAAGCACATTGAAGACGAACTAGATGAGTCCGCCACCATTGAGAACTCCAGCATAGCCGTCGAACCGGTAGGACGGGCATCTGCAAAGCCTCGGTTCGATCGGTCAACCCTCCCAGATCTGCTTCCGGAAGATTTCCTAGAGGACGCCTCCTCCGAGGACGAGGCTCCAGTGCAAGAGGAGAAGCCGCGGGTGTCGAAGAAAATCAAGTTCGCTTATGAGGAGAAGAAGCCGAAAGATAAGAAGCTGGGATCAACCACGTATCGCGTGGCGCAGGTGGAGAAGGAGGGGTTTGCACCGAAGGCGTCTCGCGGTACTTTATCCAATAAGGCCAGTCTTCAGGGGGGTCGCAAGGGGCAAGTCAGGAAGCCAGTTTCGAGTGGGTTTGTTGTAGCGAAAAGGGCGAGGGCGTGATGATTGACTTTGGGAATCCTACACATCTTGAATATACCAATAAACATAACCTTATTCTGTGGATCACCGGGGGTTTCTTGAACCATTCAGCATGTGACCCAAGTAGTAGTCTCAAAGGGAGCACCAAGGCAGGTTTGCGTTCCCTGAAAGGGGCATCAGGAAGAATGGTGATGGGTGGCTCTAGTTGGAGGAACAGGGGGTGGGTAGTCTGTCAATGTAATGGAAGAGCTGGATGGGAAACTTTGACGCATCCTAGACCATAGACCATAGATGGCTAGTGACATCAAATGCTGACCGAGATACCATTTCCATCGTATCGAGTATGCTGCGTCGACGATGCCAGCACGCCTGTACCACCCCCTTGCCGCTCGAGTATGACACTCCTGTCCCTCGATGACGTCCACTCCCATCCCTTACCTCTCGAGTATGACACTCCTATCCCCCGAAGACATCCACTCCCATCCCTTA
>JPKE01001736.1:0-12656 GCA_000750995.1 Pseudogymnoascus sp. VKM F-4520 (FW-2644) | reverse complement strand
CCCCCCCCCCCCAGTAGCCCAGCCTCGCCACCGTGCGATACAGAGCGCAAAAAAACACGGTCTCCAAACGGGCCACCAACCAAAGTACCGATACCTCCACCTATGACTCACCCAACACCAGCACCCATACACGCCACACACACCACACACGCTGCGCGCAGGTTTCCCGATCGGGGGGGCCGAGCGGTTGCAATGTTGCTGCCTGGAATGTGGATACGGTGGATGTACTGTACGGAGGTACTTGGGGGATGTATATTGATTGCGCCGTTGTGAAAATTTATGCAGTTGTGGCTGATAGGCACGTGATTAGGAGAAGGCGCCTCCTGAGTATGGACAAGTAGGACAAAAAATAAAACTCACGATATGTACGTACTACTGTGCAGTGACTTCGAGATCTCTGTTGACAGTAAATTGATACCCAAATTCTGAATCGTGTGATTAGTTCTAAGTCTAATGCTGCTTTTATGTGACAACACACCACCACCACCACACGAAACGGGCAAACGTACACAGACAATTACAAAATAGGAGCGCTGGTAAATATCCAAGCGCGGCTAAAATGTTGGCAATGTTCTTCTACTAGAATTCTCAGAATCATACACAATCTCTGGACGCGCTGTAGATGCTAGCTTTCGTCGTAGATTTGGGCCCTGACCCTGGCCTTGACCTGGACTTGGACTCGGAAGCACCTCGTAAATCCTTCTTGTGGCTATCGATGGTGAGGGGCAACACGAGGCTGGTTCTTGTCTAATGATGCAACATAGCGGGGTAGCTACAGCAGGTTGCAGCGCAACTGCATCTAAGGCAAACGAGGCTGAGCACAAATCAGTACCTTCCAGCCTACGACTTCTTCCTTAAAGTACCTTCGATTTTCGTCTGTATTCTACTGGGTTTGTTTATGTTGGGCATGCTCAATGGATCCGTTCTCACTTACAGTAGGAATCGCAGGTCTCGCGGCCTTAGTCGCACAAACTATCTCAGTAGCCCAGGGTTACTTGTCCGGAGTGAGGAACGCCCGGGAATCGATCACTACATTGGTCACTGAGCTAGAAGCCTTGCAATCCAACCTTTCTAGCCTTCAAGAGTTCCTTCGTAGCGACTCCGTAAGAGGGCTGGCTTTTGAACAAAATTCAGTACTTCGCTCCTGTGCATCGGCTTGCGAGAGTAAATTGAAGGTATTATGCAAGAAATTGGGTCAAGTGGGCGGTAGCAAAACGAGTCGATATCTATGGCCGCTCAATGAGAAGGAGCATCTGAAAACTGTGCAGGAGCTTCGAGCTTTCGGCCAGTGGATCCAATTCGCTCTATCTGTCGATAGTTGTTCGCTTCTCTCTCAGACCTCTAGCGATATTCTAAAGATCCTAGAACAGCAAGTTGAAGGTTTCGGGGCACTTCAGGCCCTTGAAGACGACACAGCACAGATTCTAGACACCGTCAGAGACCAGACCCGACTTCTCCAAGATGACCGTAGTGCGAAAAGGCGAGATGATATACTCGATTGGATCTCGGAGTTAGAGCACGACCAGAAACATCAAACTGTTCGTTCACCTCGAGTTGAGGGAACAGGCGGCTGGCTATTAGAACGCGTGGAGTATATCCGGTGGCGGGATGATGTTTCTTCTTCCAACTTTCTTTGGTGCCATGGGATTCAAGGCTCTGGAAAGACGGTTTTGACGTAGGTGCGATGCATCTCGTCGTGGAGCAAGAGCTTATGATAAACAGATCAATGGTCATCGACGATCTCAGAAATTCATTTCCCAGTCATGGATTTCCAGTTGCTTTCCTATACTTTGACTATCGAGATCAAGATCGGCAGACGCCAAGTGACATGCTGTCAAGCATGCTAAGACAGATTGTGGCAGCGATGTCAGAGATTCCGAAATGGGTAACTGATGCATATGAAAAGTTCCAGAGTTCCGGGTCCCATCTACCAATGCACGAACTCGAAAAGATGATACTTGAGACCGTTGAGATCATCCCTCGAGCCTATATTGTAATTGATGCTCTGGATGAGTGCGACGAATCGAGATGCCGAAGACCGCTCCTCCAGTTTATCTCTCGCCTTTCGCAGGCTCAGGCTGTCCGTCTGTTTGTGACCAGCCGTCAGTGTTACTATGACATTAGCACATTTTTCTCTGCCTACCCACAGATCGAAATCCAGGCTCACGACTACGATCTCAGGCGATATATGTATCAAGAGCTTGATCATGCCGCTATAGACGATATCGTCGATAAGGATTTCGCCTCGAAGATAGTTGAGACGGTGCTCACCAGGGCGCAAGGGATGTGAGTGCTTAGGTTTCCTTTGAAACATTCCCTACATTTCCAGCAGACAGAGTCAACCATGTCGCTGCCACAAAAACTAATAAATTAAGGTTCCTCCTTCCGATCCTGCAACTAAGAACCATTCTGAACGAGCCAACCGCAGGCGACATGGAGGATTCATTGACTTCCCTATCTCACAACCTCTCAGGAGCATTCGAACAAACCATTTCCCGCATCCAAAGTCTTCCAGAGAGGCGAAAGTTACTAGGAATGAGGACTCTCATGTGGATATGCCACGCAAAGTGTCCAATAAAGGTCACTGATCTAAGCGACGCAGCGTCCGTCAAACTCAACCAAACGACAGTGAGCACAAAGCATTGTCCTTCTGCGAGGATGATGATAGAATGCTGCCAGGGACTAGTGAATATTGATCCAGAGAGTACCATCATTCGTTTTGCCCATTACGCGGTCCAGGAATATTTGATAGAACACACAAACACGTTGTTCTCTCGCGCCGAGGCCAGTCTTGCGGAGACCTGTCTCACTTATCTGCTTTTCGACACCTTCAAGCAAGGTCCATGCCGAGACGAAGATGCACTTAAATTTCGTATTGGATCTAGTACATTCTTAACGTATGCCGCGAGGTACTGGGGTGTACACGTCCAAGGTTCAGAAACCGATCAAGTTGTACAGCGCCTCACCTTCACGTTCCTTGATTGTCGTGCTGCTGCAGCAAGCGCAAATCAAATCATGCAGTACAGCAAAGGCTATCGCAAGGAGTACTGGGACCCGGAGGAGTGCTATAGCACCATAGCCCTACATTCTGCAAGTCATTTCGGTCTTGAGAACACCCTCAGAAAACTGCTCGATGAGGACATTCTCCCTATTAATGCAAAGTCAAAGATGGGCTCTACACCACTCATCAAGGCGGCATCGCGTGGACACGTCTCGCTCGTTCGAATGTTGCTGCAAAAAGGTGCCAATGAGTACTTGGAGAACTTGTACGGAACCGCTCTACATTGCGCTGCGGAAGCTGGCTATTCCAACACTATAAATGAGCTTGTTCACCATGGCATGAGCGTGAATGTCTGCGAACAATACGATCGCATTCCTATCACTTGTACCCTAGACAACGACCATGCAGCTGCTTTTGAAACATTCGTCAATCTAGGAGCTGACATCAACGTTTGGGATAAATCTGGCTTGACAGTCTTCCATAGGGTGGCTAAAGACGGCTGCATCAATATTATGGACTTGATCTTACAACGTCGCTGGGCAAACGTAGAGAGCGAGTCCAAGCATGGTCTTAGAGCAATCCACTATGCCTTGATTAGAGGTAACACAGACGTCTTGGCCAAACTTTTGGAAGCAGGAGCAGAAGTCAATGCGCCAGACTCCTTTGGCAATACGCCTCTGCACTATGCAAACATGTATAGCAATGTAGAGAAAATGGCATTGCTGGTAGAGCATGGCGCCAAAGTCTGTTCCAAGATGGACAGTTTAGGGACTTGGTGCTACGACGCGGAAGGATCACGGGCCGGGAGGGTCGCGTAATCTATGGGTATGGGAATCGAGGCGAGTTGAGGTAATTAAGCTTAATTACTAGACTTGTTTAATTCCCTTAGTATAACGCCCCTATATAAGTAAATGACATTCCCTTGCTCACCCTCGCTCATGTTCGCTTGCCTAAATCAGCCTCACCGTCAGCCCAACCAACACAAGCAAAAGTAACGCAGCTGTCGCTGATCGTCGCTGTAACCCCAGTTTCCATACTTCGTAGATTCGTTCTCGATTCTCTAGACAATTGTTTCTGGTTTATTGGCACACCAAGGAGACGTAGTTTCGATGTCGCTGACCGATTCATATCTCAGGGCAACGATGACAAATGACAGAAGTGGCTGGTTTGGCGCTGGGTGTTCTTGCCTTGTTTTCGACTTGTGTGGAAGCATTTAACATTGTTGTCTCTACGAAAGAATGCAGCCAGGATTACGAGGAACTTTCTGCTCTAGTAGGTTTGATACCTCGGACCTTCATTATTTGTCTTTGCTGATCACCGGGTCTGCAGCTCGGTCTTCAGCGCCTTCGTTTCGAGATATGGGGTGAGTCCGTTGGCCTGCCATCTGGCCGATTCAACAGCCAGCCCAAGATACCCTACAATTCTTCTCTCGATCTCCCTCAAGTTCGACCAGATATCCAGCGTGCGCTCGAGAACATTCGTCAGCTGCTCGGCAGTGTGACCACGATTGATGGTCGATATGGCGCAACGTCGATTCTGGCACTGGAGGCTGACACCAGCCAAGGTTCCTGCTTCATTAAGGGGTCATTTTGCGGAGAGTACTGCTATGTGGTCAGAACGAACGTCGCCAGGCGTGTGGTCGCTACTGGCACTACTTATCGCCATTTGTGGACTACTTGCTTCGCCAAATGTCAACGACCCTTTAATCCCTGAGATCGCTCAGAAGTATGTTGAGGATCCGGATAGCTATTTTGAAGTACCGAAGATGTGGACGAAGAAGTACGCTGATGCGTCGAAGAAGCCAGACGAAAGTACTCTCCAATTTCCGGAGGACCTTTTGGAAAGCGTCGCGGCTCTGCCATGTTCCAAAATGATAATAGAATCGGCCGATAGTGAAGTGCGATATTCGCCCTCTGTCCAACAGTACATGCGTTCGAAGTATGACGAAAAATTCAGTGAAGAATGGTGGCTACATTCGACAAAATCGCGAAGTCTCTCGGTGTCTACGACAGTGACTGGGACATTCTCAGTCTCAAGCGAAGCTAAAGATAGCGATTCGAGATCTACTGGCGTGGATTTTGACGAACATTGGCTCTCGAAAATTCTTGACTCATTCCTCCTGCGCGACGCGGTGCAAGGCCACCTCAGACTTTGGACAGGCGAGTGTCTTTCCAATATTGAGCGGTTGCGAATGACTGGAGAACTACGCATAGCCTTAGTGAAAGAACTGCACCGAACGTCGTTTTCTTCGAAGGGATTATCTCAGTCCGGATTTCTGAAGGACTCTTGCATTCGAACCCTGGTTAGAGATTCGGCTAAGAAATTATTTGGGAGTGGCCAGACTGTGGCAGAAAGCCAATATTTTGGCATGCTGATGGAAACATTCGGTTATACTAAACGCAATGGGATATTTGTCGAAGAGGGGTCTGGATCTACTGATCCCGTATCGGTAACCCTTCAATCGAAAACCAATATCATTTCTGCGACTGAGATAAGCCCAGCTACAACAACCTCTTCGCAAATAGATGTACCTTTAATGCATAGCACTGCTCCTTACTACTCTCATCAGGCCCAGTATAAGTATGGAGGAGAAGATATCGAAAGTTCACCACTGCCTACAGAGCCAAGGCAGCGTCGCCAGTCTACATCGACGCCAATGAAGCCGCCACCCGCACCTGAAGCCACCGAGACGGACGCACGCAGGCACCGGATCCCTCTTGGCTACTCACTCAAGAATTGGGATCCGAGAGAGGAGCCGATCATGCTCCTTGGTTCTGTCTTTGATGCGAACAGCCTAGGCAAATGGATCCACGATTGGACTGTGTATCGCCATGGAGATGACTCACCAATCGCGAATATGGCTAGCGAAATGTGGCTGTTGTTGATTCAACTTGCAGAGAAAGTCAAGAGAGCAGAAGCAGCATTGCCACGAATCCGCGAAGAAGAAAATCGCGAAATGGTGGAAGATTTTATTGAATCTGGTCAGCGGTTGACGGACAAGCTCAAGAGGCTTTTAAGAGCATGTGAAAAGCCTATGCTAAAGTCAGAGGAAAAGAATGCCGAGAAAACACCACAATTAGGCATGAATGCTGGGATTGAGTTTATAGATACTTTGTTTGGTCGAGAGAGAAAACTGGATAGCACCGAGAAGGTCATGTCTGGTCTCCGGCTTTACCACTTGCGTTTCGATGCAAATGTCAAGAAAATCTTGGGACGACTTGAGATTTTCGACGTTGGCGGGGACCAGCCACCGCAATCTCCGCGTAAAGCAGGACAGGAACGGAAAATCATTCTGACGCCGGTCAGTATCAGGACAGCTTTTGGCTTGGAAACTATTCAGGAGGAGCGAAGTAGGCGCACGTATGCTAAGGATCTTGCAAGAGCTCGCAAGTCGCGCCACGTGCTATGGGGAGAGAACGTTGCCTGGCGATCCTTCCCTCGAAAAACGCTAAGAAAAGAACAATCAACAATCGAGAACGTACCTCTAAAGGCTGATCAAGATCAAGTGGGTCCAGAAGTAATTCAGGCTGGTAATAATTGGGGTGCTAGGGGCGCTTGAGGCTGAAGCGCTGCATCGAAAGGCAATGCCACATGTGTTGGGAATATTCGGAACCCCGGCCCAGAGCCAAGGAATCGGCGGAGAAAGGTCGGGTAAAATACATACAAAATGGGGGCTTATCCCCTCGTAGAGTAGAGTAGTCGAATCAATCCCATTGAATCTGCAATAATATGCACAGTCTCTGTTTCCCTACCCCCACCTAACCCTCTTTCCCCATCTTGATCGGCGCACTAGATTAGATCCATGGGGACCGATTCACAGACGATGAAGCTCTCAATTGGACATAAGCACAGCTTTGCATCAGAATATGACCTTTTTACAGTTTCTCTGTTTGTTTGTAGCGGGAGCGTGCCGTTTATACCATTTTCAAACTCACCTTCGCTCACCCACGCTTACCTATACCACCAGATTATCTATGGCCATCTAAAGTAGTGGTGCATTGCGTTCATCATCTCAATACAAGACCCACTTTGTGTGTCAACGTAGTTGCTAGTAGGCAGCTAAGGGAGACAACTAGATCATTATAAGGGCATTAAAACTTAAGGGGGCGATACATGGTTGGCTGTGCTAATTGCAGGATCACCAGCGTTAGGACTTATGCAGTTCCGATGACAACAGACAGGTGCCTCACTTAGTTGCCTACAATCCTCGCAGCTCATAGTGCCGGTGGTATTGTTAGTGTGTTAGTGCTGGTGTCAATAGTGTTTCTTGGTGTCAATAGTGTTGTTAGCGTTGTTGGTTATTTAGTGCATGCAAGGGACCCATGAGGTGCAAACTTACTTCATCAAGACTTTCAGCCTGCTCTTCCAAAAGGTTGGCAATATGCATACCCTGAGCGCAGCGAGAGCTTGGCGTCATCTTATTCATACTAATAGCTACACAGCCCCCTAATAACGTCTACAACTTTCAAAATCTTTGCCAGCTTTCACCAAGATCGAAAAGACACACTGTGGCTACCATTTATATTATTGCAGTGTTTACCTGATTATGAAACACAATGGAGTCAAAGCAGCAATGAAATTCCCCTTCATCTTTGCACTCCTCTATCCCCTCCTGTTGGCGGGGGTAGCTAACGCTGTTGAGCGGAAACTCCCTACCGACATTCAAGTCGACCTTCTCTTCCCGCGCAACGAGACGTACGCGCCGACACAACAATTCCCTATCGTCTTCGGTATGAACAATATCGACGATGCATGGCCTCTAGAACTCCGCCTCTATATAGAGGTGCGGAGCATTGGGATGCCAGGGTCCTCGAACCAATCCTCCCGGACAACGTCCACTGGCGTTTACAGCCCCAATTTCTCCGACCAATTTAACCAGGCGCCACTCAAGCAATTCTTCCACTTTCCGAGGACCAACATAACCAACGGGACGACAGACTCCTACATTATCTTGTGGGATTTTGTTATCTCACGCCAGTGCTTCACCAATAGCACGGGGTCGGCAGAATACCTAGACTGGATTTACAATCCTAAATATCGCTCGGTCGAATTCAGCACGGCGCCTGGGGCTAAGCTTCCTGACATTGAGGCCGCAGTAAACTCGTGTCCAGAGCCTAACTGGAACAACTCGGCGGCTGTTCGTGTTGCCAACGTGACAAGTCCGCCTTATAAACAGGGGATTTGTCCAATATTTGCCATCAAGCCTGAAAAGTGCGTGTTTAAGTCGGCCGCCAAGGAGCTCGCCGCCAATGTCTCTGCGGCAACGCTCCAAGACATGAGGTGCGATGAGGGTGACTGGCGGACAATCACTGCGCCGTGTCCGCCAAAGAGCGAGGAGAGCACGGCATTGCGACAGAGTGTGGGCTCTGGTGTGGGATGGCTACTGCTAGCACTGGCTTTTGCCATATTGAATGACCTTTGAGCTGAAACTTACAATATGGATAAAATATACTATACCAATTGTATCAATTATAGACGCCAGGCTCTAATATTGTCAATGTTTCCACGCGGTTGATCTATCTGTCTAGGTCGGCCAATGTTAATGCTCAACACCTGAGTGCGGCATAAACGGTGCAAGCGACCAAATTTTGACATGTAGGGTATATGCAGCCCCACGGTCCAAGACTAGGCAAGACACTCCTGACTGACAGCGGGTCCTGTAGTTGTTTTGAAGGCCGTCGTCTAGGTCTGTGCCTCATCGTTAGGGTTACAACACAGTGAAAGCTGACATCTCCTTACAGTATCTCACGCAGCCAAAGACAAAAATAACTGCAAATGATCCATTCCATTTGTCTGCACGCAGAAGACCTTCTATGCACTCTCACTCTTCTTTCGTTTCGTCGATCCGTGGCGCTGCAATAGACCCAAAGTCTGGATAGCTTGCACTGTCAAAATCTAGCGCTGAGTCGGAGATAGGCGGCCATTCTGTGCCAAAAAGCGAATAATCGAAATGGGGATCAAGACCACAAACGGCAAGAATAGCCACCGCGACGCGGCACGGCCTGAAGGAGTTTTTATTTTGAAAACCTTGGTTCATGCGGAATACCCACTGTCTTCACTAATAGGGCTATCTTCGCGCATCTTCTCCAGTAATAGTACGAAACAAAATGAAGATTCCATCCCCTGACACGGCCTTCTCCTGACAAGCACCTCCACACCCTCTCCACCCTTTTGCGACAAACCCACCACCAGGTGCGGCACACTGTATTGTTTTGAAGATTAATTTTGGCCGCAATGGACCGCGATAGCAATGGTGCCTGTAGATGCCGTTCATTTCGGTCCGAGCAATTGAAATGGCCTAGCCTCAGTGGCCCTATTCTACAGCCGTGGCGTGGTCGACATCAAATTTATATGAACAGCGCGTGTCCCCTGACAGTTATTCTCGCGGTGTCAATTGTATTCCACTTCAAAATGCTCCAATGTTCCATGTGTTAAACCACCATGGTGCATGTATCCACTCCCGTCACCGTCCCCACGCTTACCTCATCCAACTCTTTTTTTACGACACTGGATATCATAATATGTAAAGATAACATATCTACAAGTTCATTACAGACGGGGGAATTGTAAAACGCATTGTCGTCAAAAATCCGAAGCTCGATGCTTCGTTTATAAGCTTGGCGGGCGCTGCCTAGAACCTTAAATCAGCACGTCGTGTTGAAAAACAAACGTGCGCAAACAAGCAGCTGCAAACCATCTAAAATCAAACTATTCTCTCGCAATGTCCCCTTCAGCGGTAATATCTCCGGTGCAACATTTAGGCGCAATAGCTATTGTTTCTCCTCTTGTGCTAGCCTATGCCATTGCTTTCATCGATCCATCAAATATTCTCGAACGCGCCTCAATCTTTCTGCTGTCCGTAGCCATAGCCGGGCAGCTGCAATACTCCGCTCCAGTGTTCACAGGGAATAGCACATACGATGGCATATTTATGTCATTGGTCTGGGTATTCCATCTGCATGCTTTCAATTTGGTATTACGGAAAGCAGTATATTTGGGCGAGGTGACAGCTCGAAAATCAGCTCAATCAGGACTCCAGCGAACTTATACAGCGTGGTGTCTTCTGTTTAACTGGCGCAATATCAACACGCCATGGACCGAAAAGGACCCTGAACCTTCGAGAGAGCGCCCAGGATACGTTCCGAGCAACGGCGTATTTGTGACGAGAAGAGTAGCTTATATCATCCTTATGTACCTGGCTCTGGACGCAATGTTCTCATTCCTCCCAGCTCCCAACGTGGAAAACGATATTCCTGAGCACAAGGAAGCAATTTCCCCCCGGATGGGGGCTGTCACGCTCCGCATTATTGCTCGGGTTTTTACGGCCATACTATCTAAAATACTACCTGCATTCTCCCTCTACGGCATGTTTACCATCCCATACAATATTGCATCGATAATTGCAGTCCTCTGGGGTGGAGGTGAACCAAAGAACTGGCCTCAACCACTTGGCAGTTTTCTGGGCGGGTATTCATTCCGTCGATATTGGAGGTAAGGCTGGCACCTGATTCTTCGAAGTTCGCTGCAGCCAGTCGTTAACAGAAGATGTCGTAGGGCAACCTGGCACAGATTCCTTCGGTCAACTCTAGAAACTCACATTTCTTACATCACCACTCACGTACTCTTCGTACCTCCCACTTGGGAAATATTCTCGCGCTGTGTTCGCCTCTTCCTTGCGTTCTATGTCACTGCCCTGGTTCACCCCCCTAGTGCGGTCGTTTTTGGAGAAAGCGCCTTTGCACTAGATGTGCCAAAGTTCTTCTTCATGCAGGCTGTCGGGATTGTGACAGATGACACATTGCTCTATGCCATGGCGGTAGCAGGTGGAGGTGCAACTGATAATGTAACCGCGAAGAGGACGGCCAAACTCTGGGGCTACATATGGGTCATAGCATGGACCGCTTGGACTGGGCCAACTTCTACCTGGATTATTGAACGAAAATTGGTTCGGGGCAAAGACGATGTTTTGCCATGGAGCTTAGTTAAATGGTTAGGATACGGAAACTGATGAGCGTTTAAGGTGCACACATTACCGTTTAGACCCTCATTCTTTATAATGCAGAAGATGAAGCCCCTTACACTATCTCTCGCACAATGTCCACAGCATAAGCAATATTCACATGACCCACTTACTTCTCCAAGTCACGGGAAATTTCACACAATTCGCACGGCCTGGTACCGCATCTGCAACCTTCGACGCCCCCTCCATAGCCTCGATATCCGAAAATTCTGTGTGCGAGAATAATCGATCAGATTGGGTTGGGGTGGAGGGGAAGGCTTGCCACAAACACAACATTAGTGCTTCGCCCCAGGTCACGGGATCATAGTTGGTTTTGGTAAAATTTCATCATGCTCTCCTTCTTCTTGCAATTGCCGTTGAGCCTCTTCATCGAAACTACCAGAGAACCACTTCTCTCTATGTGACGCGCGAGCTGATTGGAGTAGATTACTTTTTTCAGTGTATAGCTTCTGTCGCTCTTTGAACTAGGCTGAGCCTTTGTTAGGATTTGGAGGCATCTTTGCCTTCGCCTCTTTAATGCGCATATTAAGCTCTTGAACTTCAGGGCGTTGACGAAACTCATCTTTCTCTTTGCATGTAAGGCCTTTAGGGGCGTTCTCGTCACGTTGATGACCTATGCTGCATAACACCTCAATGTGCTTAGTAGATGGAGCTTCGTTAGAGAACAAAGCAAATATATCTTCTTTAACAAGCCCTGACCTGTAGTATTCATTATACACAGCATCGCTTTTCTAACCTAGAACCTGTTTGCATATCTATAGATCTTAGCACGATTAGAAGATATTATGTATTATGTAGATGAAGCTCACCTTTAATCTTATTTGCAACCCCAGCGCAAATTGCATAGATCTTCACAATGTCCCTGTAGCTAACACGTTTTCTAAGAGAGACGATTTAATCTCGGAGAGTTGCAAATGTCAGTGCCCTACTTTTGTGTGCACTATTTAAAGATGCCATCTAAAGGACAGGACAGTCAAGGGCTTTGTCTTTCCATTCTAGAGTCTACGAATCTCTCCCTCTTAGCAAGCGAGCCTTCATAAGGTCTTCTAGAGTCTCGTAGCGTTTAAAAGCATTGTCAGCTATTGCTATAGCAAAAAAAAAAAATCACTCCGTTATGTTGCAAATCGTCTTTTGAATTTATAACGATATGGAGGCTGTGTCTAGTAAGCATTACTCAGTCTTCTGTAAAATTACGTACTTGTCATTCTTATCATTACGTCTTCCTTTCAAATATCGCTGAATCACTTTAAGTTTAAAAGTAAAACTGCCATTAGCGTCTTGTAACAAGTGAACATAGCAATCCTAATTAGTTAGTAAAGTAGCGCTCTATATAGGTAATTAGTTAGTAAAGTGGCGCTCTATATAGACTCAACATACCTTATAAGCAATTGCTTCATTTGTCCCCCTATAAGAACTTGACTCTACATAGGCACTACCTCTAGCGCTAGTATTAGCAAAGAAAACCAAAGCGAAAGATAGCTGGACTCTATAGCGCTTATGTACATAGTCATAGTCATTAGAACACTACAGATGTGTTATTAATATTGTAAGGTCTTTGCTAGTGACTAAGTATTTGTTACGTTTCTTTGTGCTTAGACTAAGCTTAGTCTTTAAAGAACCCTCAATATACTAGAT
>JPKE01001733.1:0-23517 GCA_000750995.1 Pseudogymnoascus sp. VKM F-4520 (FW-2644) | reverse complement strand
AATTCGTGATTTAAGGTGTAAAATGGAGTGGCCCGCTCGCTATGCATGTACGTTATAGTTTTTTTACTATCCATAAATTTTTCCCACAAAGATCAATTAAATATAGTGTCTTCAGACCTTTTAATAGCAAACTCCACGTCAAACTACAAATGGTTAAAATTGCAGTGGCAGGCGGCACAGGACGTGTGACACTTCATATCAAAAACTTGTTCACCACTCCCGCTAATATCTACGTATAGAAGTTGCCCAGGAAGTGATAGACGCTTTGACAACAGCGAAGAAGCATGAGATAACCATCTTAAGCCGGAATGTGAGGATGAACCCCCAAGAGGCGACATTATGAATTATCCGTTACTAACATGCAATACCAGGCCTCCACTGGAAACAGCGCGCCCCGGGTGACATTTCGTGTGGTGGATTACGATGACAAGACCGAGCTTGTCAAAGCACTCCAGGGAATTCACACCGTCTTATCCTTTGCCCAGGTCAATTCTAATCCAGAGAACAACTCTCAAAAGAACCTGATAGATGCTACCATCGTTGCCGGTGTCAAGCGTTTTGCGCCAAGTGAATGGGGGAGGTACGTAAACGGTGCTGATATACGCTAGGAGTGGCATCTGACAATCACAAAGCGCAGAGATCAAAGACATCCCTTTCTGGGCAGGGAGGGGGAGACAAGAGAGCATCTACGAAAAGTGAACGAGAATAGAAAAGTATCTATTTCTGATCTCCACTGTAGCTCTATTTTTAACGCTGGCGCTATAGGTTCTCGAGTATTGCCTATTTCAACCTGGTCTTTTCCTGAACTATTTGGCATCTCCACACAGGACCGCCAACCACGTGGTCCCGCTAAATACGATGTTTGACTTCGAGAACCGACGTGCAGTAGTCGTTGATGGGCATGACTTTGTCATGACCTTCACCACGGTCCAAGACCTTGCAGGGGTTATTGCCGAAGCAGTTGATTACGACGGCGAGTGGCCAGTTGTCGGTGGCATTAGTGGTAACAGAGTTACTGTCTCACAGATCCTCAAGGTAGGCGAGAGAGTTCGAGGTATGCCTTAATTTCCTTACGGCGCATTAAATCAAATCGGTCGCCAACAAGAGATAATAGGCCGCCCCTTTGCCATCGACATCGTGAAACTCGAAGATCTCGAAGCTGGAAATCTCAAAACATCATGGACACTTGAAACGAGGCACCCAAGCGTCTCTGAGGAGCAGGCTGCAGATGCGTTGAAGTCTGTTCTAATCGGCACTCTTCTAAGCGGCGCAAAGGGAGCGTGGGATGTGTCGGACGCGTTTAACCAGATCCTACCGGATTATAAGTTCACTCAGATAGAGGACTTCCTGGCCAAGGTATGGGAGGACAAGCCATAGTGATATATGTTCTCCCAGCGCGTGAAATAAATGCTCGTTTTGCTGAAGTGCATTCTTGGTATATGTCGTGTCTCGTCCATGGAGGCCACGAAAAAAGGGGTGATAGGCACAATGAATATTCATATGACGTGCCGGTTCTATTCGTCTCTTTGTGGTGTTGCTCGAATCGGAAATATCAAAGGCAACGAACAAAGCATCAACCCATCCGTCCTTCTTTCTCTCCGAAACTCCGACCAAGAAGTCCCGCCAAAGAAACCGTCAAAGAAAATTTACCTCTCAAAAGCCCATTCAATTTTACCCCGCCCAAAATCCTTCTCACGGCCTTTATCCCCAACCACGGAGTCTTAGATCCATTGTCTGCATCACAACAAAACATGGATCCCCTTCACGCTCCCCTCCCTTGTCCGCCGAACCCGCAATACTCCAAGAGCAATTGAGCCCTTGTTCTAGTGACCCGCATTATTTGAGGGACAATGAGGAATAAGGGAAGGGCAATAGGGAAGAATATTCGTTTCATTTACCCGAGGGATGAATAGATCCCTTGAGTATTGTCCATTTTTTGAGCATATAATGGACATGCGGGACGTAGATAATTGCTCTCCAGATCCACAAGCTTCTTTGCGACTGTTCTTTCATAAGCATAAGTAACAGTTCACACATCAACACCAAAAGCCATAAGTAACAGTTCACACATCAACACGAAAAGCAATAACGAGGCAAATGGCATAGGTAAGACAAACCACCTCTCCATCCAAAATGTCCGATCCTAGCTCCGGCTCTGAGCTAGCCTCAAACCCCGCCTCAGATCCCGATCCCCCCTACCAGACGTCCTTAGCGGACCTCTTCATCTCCCCCTACACCCCCTTCATCCACCATTTGTCCGTCCTCGAGGAAGACGCCCCTTTTCAACGATGGTGCGAGCAGCGCCGAATCTACCACGCTCTCTGCACGCACACCACCGACTCCTATCGCTGCAATAACCCAGACAACCCCAACTGCAGAAACAACTTCTGTGACGACAGCTGCCGCCGGCCACCTGAGTATGTCACCTACAGCAATTCTCTCTGCCCGATCTGCAATGCCCTCGGCCGCCCCAGCCCGGAACCCACCGAGGCCGACCGCGAGCGCCTCAATACGGAGTACCACAGCCGCACGAGAGAGAGCAGGTCCAACTTTGACCAGTACATCAGCGACGCGGAGCAAACTGGAAACTTGAGTTTGCAGGTTCTCGATGACCCGGAAGATCTGTTCGAAGATCCCGACATCATAGGCCAGGAGATCCTCGCCGAGCTCGCTGCCGCCATTATGGAGGATGCGAGCGAAGTTATGGATGAGGATAGCGACTACGAAGGTGGTGGACCCGGAGGTGGTGGACCTGGAGGTGGTGGACCTGGCGGTGGTGGCCCCGAAGACGACGGCCCCTTTCAGAACTTTCTGGAGTTCGATCCCAATGAACCCAGGCCTGACCTATCCGCAGGCTGGGTCGCGCGCCAACCGCGGACGAACTCAACACTAACTAGCGAACAGTGGTTCGGGCGCCTCGCCTTGCGCACAGCCTCGGCGCGCGAGATGGGCAACCCGCCGGGACCGTATTACGTTCCCAATGATGCTAACAATGAGACGAATCTGTTGGTACGCCCAGAGCCATTAGCGGATGAAGAGACGTGCGCCATCTGTATAATGGACTTCGAAGCGCATGATGATGTGCGTCGACTGCCGTGCAGGCATTTGTTTCATTATGAGTGTATTCTGAGGTGGCTTTATAATCGCAATTGCCCGGTTTGCAGACATGAGTATGTGTTGAGGCGCTTGCCGCTGTTTGCGGATGAGGAAGGGGAGGGGGATTCGAGCAGTGGTGGTGGCCGGGGCGAGTCGCCGCCATCACCAGGTGTGCCACATATAGGTGGGATTCCGCTAATACCAGGAGGTGAACTAGGACGTGCGCTATATATGGCTGGGCTGCAAGGAGGTGCGCAGCAAGGGGGTGATCCTCAAGGAGGTGAGCAGCAAGGAGCCGCAAGGAGGTAATCCGCAAGGGGGTAATCCTCAAGGGGGTGAACAGCAAGGAGGTGAGCCGCATATAGGTGGGCTGCCAATTAGAACAGCGAGGAACAGGGTAAAGTTGAGTGAGCCGTACTTGCATTTGCAGAACAACCGCCGAGGAGGTGGCGACCAAGGGTGAGGTAGGCGGCCGGAGGTTGACTCGATATCCGTCACTGAGCGAGGACTAGGAAAGGCGGTGGTAAGTAAATGTTTTTCCTTTGTCGTCAAGAACCTTGGGGGTAAGTTTTGTGTTTCTTTTGTTTTATTTTCATTTTTGTTATGGACGTTCTTGTGGGAGTGGCATATACATATAGAGACTTAGTTGGAGTTCAATAGAAGCGATGCATTTTTGGAACTTAATTCTTTTGTTTTTTCGTGAATGATGCGTTCGGTATGTGTCTACATAGTATAAATTGTACATAATAGATGCAACATCCACACCATACTTTACTCCGTGTGCAATGTATTCCCTTGTAGTTGGGCCCCGTTAGTCCTGCCCACAGCTACTTAGAATCGAATAACCTCGCACCTCCAAGCCATCTCGCCCAGCACATCGCTTTAACACTAAGCACACCAAGCCCAGTTGTTGAGATAGTCGTTATTACACGCCGTGCCAAGGGGGCAGGTAACCTGATGTTTCCATACAACAGGGTCTCCTCCACAGACCCAGATCTCCGAGTCAAATCTATAGACCCGAAGGTAGTTAGCCACCTGTCACGTCGTAAGAGGGCACATGATTACTCACATTTTAGTGCCATGAGCGCTGCAAAGAACTTGAGAAGGCTTGAGGCATCGTTGACCAATCTTCGGCGTAGGTATATCTACGGGGCTGCCGATGGCTAAACCAGAGATGGCGAGAAATAAGGAAGCGATAATGAGCTTCATTGTATTGTGTCGTTGAAGGTGGAGTTGAGGTGAAGTAGATGTAAGGGACGTTTAGTTATTTTATTTAATTTGAGGTTGAGATGCTAACAATGTTAAAGATAATAATTATCATCAAGCTAGAATTGAAGAGGGACGATCGACTCCTTATGCTTTATACTTTATACTTAAGACAGAGTTTGACGAGCAGGAAGACAGGAGGATGTGAGACATATAGTAGGTAGAATGCATGGGAAGACAGGATGAGAGACATATATTAGGTAAAATGCACGGGAAGACAGGATATGCGAGACATGTATTATAGTAGAGTAGGAGACGTGTATTACAGTAAGATGGAAGATGTGTATTATAGTAGAACATAAGATATATCACTGTAGAATACAACATTGCAAGTAGAAGGTAATAAATTGGAATTCGAGACATGTACCACAGTAGGATAGTAGAAGTAGTATAGTAGGATGCGAGAAGTGTTGAAGTATTAGTTTACTTTGGTAGGGCTGCTAACCTTATCACCGCAACTTTACATTTTGCTCTAGCACAAACGCGAAGCTATCCTGCGCAGACTATAGCTGCTCGATAAAAGTCATTAAGGTAGACGCACAAGTTAAATCGTAGTTTGAACCTCAGATAATTAATGTTCCCCCTTGCTAAAAATCTATGAACAGATGTTGTCTTTCTAATGGCTCCGCGTCATCGCAGCCTTCCGTTCAGCAGCCCAGTCTAAAGCACTCTGCTTTGCACTTGCGTCACCAACCTCCCCAAAGACATCCACACCCCATCTTGCTGGAAAGTTGTACCTATGGTGCTTCTCTAGCTTACTTAACAGAGCAAATGCCTCTGGCGGAATGTCAAACTCTTGTTGGATTATTAGCAACCGTCATTGATATATGCATGTGTTCTTTGCTCACCTTCAAGGTTACTCTGAATGCGGGACTCTGTCACACTCTTTGGAAGCACGATAGTGCCACGCTGAACCGCCCAATTAATCAAAACCTGAGCAGGGGATTTTCTAAGCTCCTTTGCAACTTGGATTACAACATCATCATCTACAGCTCTTTTGTGGCGAGTTAGTCAAAAATTATGCTGCGGAACAATGCAATTAAATACCTTGGTAAGTTGTAGATATTATTTCCTAACGGTGAGTAGCCAGCAATGAGAATATTCTACAGCCATTAGTGTTCTACTAGCTGCAAAGTGGTCTGGAAAGTGAGCAAAGCATACGTTTTTTTGGCTCCACTCAAGCAAGTCGATCTGCTGTAGATATGGATGTGCCTCTATTTGGTTGACAGCAGGCGCAATCCTAGCGCTCTTTAGCAACTCCTGGGACTTTTCCAAGGTGAAGTTGCTGATTCCGATGCTCTTGGCCTTTCCTTTCTCAACGAGTGCTTCCATTGCGGCCCAGGTGTCCGCAACAGGGACATCAGTGACACTAATGAGGCCAGAAGTTTCGTTGGTTGGGAAAGAGGTTTCTGCAGAGTAGGAAAATGCGACAGGCCAGTGCATCTGCCGACGGATTTGTTACAAATTGAGATAATAAAATATGATGGAGTTGAATATACCAGGTATAGATCGATGTAATCTGTTTGCAGATCCTTAAGTGTCTTGTCAAGGGCAGTTTCCACATTTTTTGGTTCGTGATCGGTGTTCCACAACTTTGATGTGATCTGTAAAGTTTGTCGGTAAGAGAAGTTTCCTCGCGCTTTCGAATTGTTTAGATACTCACGAATATTTCCTCTCGCGGGACGCCTGCGGCTTTGATACCACGTCCGACCTCCACCTCATTTCCATACACTGCAGCTGCATCAATATGCCTATATCCAGCCTTTAACGCCCACTCAACGGCGTTTTCCACCTCGTTTGGTTTTGATTGCTGATTACTTTCAGTTTCAAAACTCTTGTTCATCATTCGTTAGAAGTAAAGAAAACTGACCCATGTCCCAAGTCCAATCGCGGGGATTTTATGCCCAGATGATAGCGTATAAGAGCGTTGGGAAACCATGATTCCGGAATAATACAATGGTTTGTGCTTCTAGCAGGATATGATACGGGCTTTAAAGAAGTTGAACAAAGAAAATGTATGTATTAAGGAAGAACAAAGTATAAATATATTAGATTTTAGAGAGCAACTAGTAACAATTTGGCTTGCTTGATGATAACAACTACCTTTATCCGAATACTGTCGATTGGTGGAGGAAATATATGTGTTCCGGCCCAACCGTGAGTTATGCCCGCTCATGAGCTGGCTGGCTGGCTAGCTCATGAGGGAGAATAACTCATGTGGGGGTGTTAGGTGTGTTCGGAAAAGCAAGGTGGGCGCGGGGTAATAGTGGGGTAATAGTGGGGTAGTTGGAGGAAACTCTGGTGAGATCACGGAAAAGCGAACAGAGAAAAGATGAGAGCGATTCTTGCTGGAATCGGAGACTAAAAATCAAAATTAGCGGTCGCCTCAGGGCTACGGCTTGCGTGATTTGAGACTATATTCAATCCATCTTCACTGAGCTTGGACAACTACAATACAGAGAGGAAACAATCTAGAAAACAAAACAGCAGAAGCTATACAACTTGCACAATCTCACGAAGATGACGAAAATCAAGTCTGTCGAATATTTTCGCGTTCCGCCCCGCTGGCTTTTTGTCAAAATTGAAGACGAAGATGACAATATGGGATGGGGAGAGGCAAGTTTGGAGGGCCATACACAAGCGGTGGAGGGATGCTTAGACTCATACACGGCGAGACTAATTGGTATGGAGGCAGAGTACGCAAACCATTGCCATTTGTAATGATTTGATCAATGATATTTTCTAACTATTCTTTCTGCAGCAATATCGAGCATATATGGCAGTTGTTGTACCGATTTGGCTTTTACAGAGGAGGCCCTGTCATGATGAGCGCTCTGTCTGGAATCGATATTGCCTTATGGGATATGAAGGCTCGCAAGTTCAATGTTCCAATCTACCAATTGCTTGGTGGTAAGGTTCGGGATACTATCAAGGTTTACGCATGGATTGGCGGCGATCGACCTGCCGACGTAGAAATACAGGCGTGTGTACTCGTATTGTACCCTGTAGGCCCCATCCGGTGCTAACGATTGCATAGTAAGAGACGACAAGCTCAAGGCTTCAGGGCGATTAAGATGAACGCAACCGAAGATTTAGGCTGGATGGACTCTCCAGCCGCTCTTGGGGACTGCGTCGAGCGCGTTAAGACAGTGAAAGCGCTAGGCCTCGATGTAGGCGTCGATTTCCACGGCCGCGTACACAAGCCAATGGCAAAACAACTCGCTCGACTCCTTGAACCGCACCAGCCTATGTTTATTGAGGAGCCGTTGCTTTCAGAACATCTAGAGGGTATTAAGGCTCTGAGTGAGCTAACTGCTGTGCCAGTGGCGCTTGGGGAGAGGCTGCATTCACGGTGGGATTTTAAGAGATTTTTGGAGGCCGGAGCTATTGATATCGCACAACCAGATATTTGCCATGTGGGAGGTATTTCAGAGATGCGGAGGATTGCTACGATGTGTGAAGCTTACGGTAAGTGATGAAATCCGAAGTCCCATCTTTATCCCCCAGCAGGAAATTCTGCCCTACAGTATCTACGTACTGATTTGTCGAACCTAGACGTCGCCTTTGCTCCCCACTGTCCTTTGGGCCCCATTGCACTCGCAGCCAACATACAGGTTGATGCTGTTTCCGCGAATTTTGCTATCCAAGAAATGAGCCTTGGAATCCACTACAACGCAGGAAGCCAGGATTTGTGTAGTTACACGACTAACTCGGAAGTATGGGATGTCAAAGAGGGATACATTGGTTTATTAGATGGCCCTGGACTTGGTATTGAAGTCGACGAGGAGATGATTAGACGGTTGAGTGTGAATGCCGAAGCCTGGGTTAGTCCTGGGTTTGTAGGACCGGGTGGAGAGGTACGGGAGTGGTAGTTGGTATGGTTGATGAGATTATCACTGTCTAGAATGAGCTATTTCCTCAAGCCTTGCATTCTTATGAATGGCGTCTTATGGAATACAAGTTCAAGTGACAATTGCACTCTCTATGAAATGGAAAGTGGCCCATCCTTACAATGCATTTTACCTACAACCCACGTTATATTTCCTACTCGTCTATTCCTAATTCTTCAACTTCTTCTCAAGAGTCTCAATTCTTGCTACGACCTTGCTCCACTTCTCCCACTCCCCATTGCCCATACTGCCTTTAAGAGGCAGCCGACCACCCTCCATGGTGCCCATTCCCAAAACTCTATAGATCGCCTCCTTGATTCCGACAATTGAGTGCTTTCCAACCATCTCCTCCGCAGAACTGACAGCAAACTGTAATTCTCCAATCTCCTTCATTGCATCGGCGCTATACGAGGGCGAGTGCGAAAGGTTGAACAATCGCACCACGGTGTACGGGAAGAATGCAGCGAGACCGTCAATTACACCGGCGCCACCCATGGAGACCATAGGAAAGAGCTGCTGACCAAAACCACTATATAGCGCATAACCAGCGTGATCAATCTCCGGGTGCAGGGAGACTTGTAGATGGTGCGACACATTCCCGTGGCTCATCTTCCCACCGACGATATTCTTGTGACCCGCGAGGGTGACGTAGGAACTAATATCGATGACAATGTTGTTCGTTACGCCGGGGTAGTGATACATGAGGATTGGAATCGGCGAGGCGTCAGCGACTTCTGTATACCAGTCGATAATATTTTGCTGGGTTACTGCGGGGCCAAAGTAGCCCGGGACGAGGACAAGTCCGTACTGCGCGCCAGACTCTCTCGCATCTTGGAGCTGCTCGAGGGCGTCGTCGATGGAATTTGTCAGAACACCAGCCATTATAGGGTATTCCGGGAAACCGCCATCTGTGAGACCCTTGCGGACGCCTGAAATGAGGGATCTTCGTTCGGTGGATGAGAGATGAACAGCTTCGCCGGTTGAGCCGAGGAGGACGAGACCCCTAACGCCAGCATTTGCGAGATAGAGGGAGTGTTGGACTTGCGTTTCAACGTCAACTTCAGCTTGCCGGGATTTTATGGATGTAGATTTGGCTTTGAAGAAGGTTGGCACTGGGACGAAAACACCTGGTGGTGGGGTCGAAGTTGAAGACATATTATGTGAGTTTACAGACGGACCGGAGAATAGGTAGCTCTTGTTCGAGAAAAATATTGAGATAGATGGCGAAATATTAGCGACAAGCAGTTTGTACGAGTTTATCTTATGATCACGAATAAAGTATGAAACGACACATCTGCATCACAGAGAGAGCCGCTAGACATTCCGATAGAGCTCCGATAATAGGGTGTGCGTTGTGCAGGTCGGCAATTGCGTTTATTGAATATCCGAATGTTATTTCGGAAAAGTTCAACCCGGTCTAAACTTTTCCGAGAGGCTAACATTCTTGAACAAATCGACTACCCCGCTTTAGTTATCGGATATCTGACTATGTCAAGGGTTTCTAGCATTCGAGGGAAGGTCAATTTCTACCAGCTGAAGTAAAAGCGTGAGTTCATACATATCGAGTCTAGATTCCCAGTGTATTTGGTCAAGCAGCCCCACAACGCAAAAGAACGTGTTTACCTGGCGCCAAAAGTTCCTCGAAATTTATTTTTCATAATTAGTATTGAAGGACCCAGTTGCTCAGTTCTCCGCCCTACTGTAACCCAGCTCCTTCAAAAATGTCATTCGTCGCCTGTACTTCATCAAAATACTGTCCGTCGCCCAACCCAATAACCCCACCAGTGACGAAGCTATCAAACTCGTTCCAGCTAGTCCAGTTATCCATAATGCTACCTGGACTATTCTCTGATATCGATGCCGGGAAGTCCAGACTTGGTATATCGAAGGATGGTTGTGGCTGGCCCATGAAGTTGGAGGAGGTTGTAATGTATGAATTCGAGGGGACGGGGCCTAGGACGAAGCTGGTGTACGGGCGTGTATCATCCACACCATGTCCTTGTTGATGCTCCTCGACAGCGTTACTTTGTGCACTGTCACCATTATTATTGACTTCATTATTTGCTAGTTGTAAGATTGTATATGCCACTTCTGCGTCCTGCGCATTGTTTGCTTTCGAAGCGTTAGGCTTGGTAATCTTGAGGGCTTCATGTGTCTGCTTCGATGCTTCGATACGTAATTCTTCTAGTACAATGCTGTATCGTAGGGCTAGGGAATCTTTCTGCCCTCGCAAAGCATGTATTTGTTGTTGGCAGCGTGAGGCCGCGGTGAAATATTCTTTCCAAGTTGATTGCGGGTCGGAACGGCGCTGAATGGTGTATACGTAGAGTACAACAACTGCACAGAAGGCATAATAGTGTGTGAACTGTTTAAATGTGAGCAATAGAGAGTCATGTAGTCGGAAGAGTGGAGGCGGACCCAGAATGCTCTATAAATTTGTCCGTGGACATGCAAGTCATTGACAATGGTCACAATATTCATTGCGGCCTGAAGACACTTAGATACTCCGTCTTCCGTGCTTGCATGCAAACTTGTTCGATTATGGCTTTTGCGCCTCAAGTCGGCAAAATTACTGAGCAGGGAAGGTCGGTGTACAAGAATACAGGCATGAGAATGTGCCAGGCGGAGAACATTGCTTTGGCGCTGAAACAAAGGATTCATGAGAGAGGAATCTGCGTCAAGAAAATGTGCAATATTTTGTCGCCAGACCATAAGCTCCGTGGAGTACTTTTGTGCGAATGCGTTTCTTGTTTCACTGCGGATGGGCTGAATGCCGTAAAGATCTCGGAGAACTCTGCTTATAATTTGTGCAAGCCTGTGGAATTGTTAGATTCCTTCACTACACAGTAGTAAATGTTTTTTTTATTCCTCGAAACTTCCTGAAAATTGTGGGAGTATCCTTTGGCCCTTCTCCTTATTCTATGGCACGACGTACCTTATATGCTGGACTGGTGCAAGCATTACACTTTGTGACTTGCTTGTGGATGGTGTGATGCATGTGGTGGTGATATCAACGTCATTTGAAAGTGTCGGTAATTCCTATACGAGCATGTTGCATTTAGTATTTTGTAAGGTTTTGAAGTCAGATCTTGTTTCTAACTCACCTGGTCAATGTCATCATTGTGAAAGGTCCTTGGCCTGCCCAGAGCCGAACTCAAATAATTGTCGAGTGTGTATGCCGCCCAAAATACTCGTTTTCGATACTCTACATCAATCATATCAATCTTTCCTACACCATCTCTCCGTCGCTTCCTGTGTATCCCGAGCGCAAATACAATATGCGCGGTTGTTCCAAAAAGGCTCCAGCAATGATTGATTCTAGATTCGCTCAACAGATAAAAACACTGGGCCAGGCGTGCCTGGATACTAGCAAGACGTATTTCGCCAGTCTCGCCACGAAGTTGGTGTTCTGCCGCGTCGAAGTATCGGGCACTGTGAAACAAGGCAGTGAGCTCAAGCCTGTTGGAAAACAAAGAGAAGCATTACCTTTGCCCAGAATCCTCCGAATTGCTATTCGGCATATATTCCTCGGCCTGTGCAAATACCATAAATATAACTGCCTTCTTTCCCATTTCCCCTTTTTGATCTTGCATAGACCCAAGGTTGGCATATAGCTCATCCGCCCAGGCTTGAACGGTCGGTCGATGGAGAAAGCGATGAGTTGGAACGGCAAAGTCAAAATACCTAGCTAGAAGTGCATCGGCCTTTTCCTTTGGGGGAAGGATGAAGAAGGACGTGTCACAGACCGGGAGAGGGGCATCGCCAAAAGTAAATATTGACGAATTCGCAGATAGAGATACAATTTTATGCAGTCGCTTTTGCACTCGTAACATAAAAGAAACACCACTCGATGGTCCTACATAGTGTCCTTCAAAATCGGTTTGCGACGGTTCAGGGGAGTTTCTGGACGACTGTGCCTTAGATGCATCAACGACGCTCAATTGCACCGCCCCTTCTTCTGCAACCACTGTTTCCCCTGCCGTATTTACCTGCTGCGGTGAGCTTTGGTTCATGGCTGTAGTAGGCGGGGTATCTGGATCGCGACAGGCGACATTGTCAGATGTTAATGCATCAAATTGACCAAGGCCATCGACGTCGATATGTTCGTTAACATCAACGCTCCTAATGGGAGGAAGACGGCCACGACTATATTTTGCATTGAACTCGCATGGTAAGCGGAGTTTGCTACACAATGTGCATGGTCTTTTGCCGCTACATCGAATCTTTTTCCTATCCTGCCATCAGTTCTCTGAAGTGACGATGCACAAGGTGATGGAGAACAGAGGATGAAGTCACTATAGATCAATAAACTATCCCAGTCTATCATAAAATATAAACCTTATAGGCAGTGGTTTAATGAAAAGGTAATTCTGATCCCACTGCGTCAAGAACCAGAACAAGAATGGAAAACGAGAACAAAGGCGTTCCAGGTTGCCAACTCACCCTTTGCACCGGTCGCAAGCTCGACTGACTCTGACTCTCGCATGATCACGGTGTTCCTTTCTCGGGTTAAATACTGGCTGCATAGCACTGTAAGCGCGTATAGGAGACACCAATGCAGTATTTTCCGCCGGGTTACTGTTGTCGTGACTCTGAGTCGCTGCCATATTGTCGTTGTTGTTGTGGGTCTGAAGTTGTAGTCACTTCTTTGCGCCGGAAATGTTGGTTTGGTTTCGGCTGAGGCATGCAAGGAACTTATCCGGGAGAGCTACTTATCCGAGTATGGCTTGGCAAATATTATGAACCTGGCCGGGATATGATCAGCCGAGGCTTCAGATCGCTTTTCCGGCCCGTCAATCCCCAGGATTCTGCTAGTGATGCTGTTCTATTTCCGGGGTCTTCCTGTCTTCTCCTCACTTGGTGGTCTCGTCGACTATCCCTAGCCGGCCGAAACATACACTAGGGGAAGTAGTTAGTTAATGTAGTAGGACAACAAAGTGCCAATGAGTTCTACTACCCATTACAAAGGTGGAGAACGTAACGACCCGACCCCGGATATAAGCTCTGTCCTAGGGGTATCAGCATTGATGTATTTCTTGGAACATTTTCGATGGCCACTTCTCGATATCTTGACGCATATTTGAGGTTACTGACCCCGCCCGCCCCCGCATCCGCAAACAAACACCGATGATATATACAAGAACAGAGACGCCTCACATCAACATTATCAAGCACGGTGTAGGTCTGAAATATGGCAACTCTAACGTTTCGGCCGGATACAATCTTCCCAAAATTTCAACCACCAAGCTACATACAAGTGAAGGAAGAACACAACGTTACCACAATAATACCCAGCGATGAACCACTATATACTATCAATGACCTACTTGTTCGGCGGGCACGAGCAACGGAAGATGTTCCATTGATTGCGTACCCAGGATCTGCCAAGGGAGTTGATGACTATGTACACTATACAGCTCGGAAGCTCGATTTATTTGTGGATGAGGCTGTGAGGAAATACATGAGCGCTGGACTCCCAGCGAAGGTCTGTAAGCCTCTTTCCGTTTTCTAATGGAGAGTTGGAGCTGACCAAAGAAACTGCAGGAGGACAACGGTGTCGACGAGGTCATAGCTATCCTCGCACCCAGCAGTCTCGATTATGTCGTGTCTCTTTTCGCCCTCTCCAGACTGGGATATTCGTTGCTTTTGCTCTCCAATCGACTCTCCACTGAAGCTTATGTGAATCTTCTCACACAGACCAAATGCAGCCGTATTGTCATCGCACCGTCATTCCAAAAGTCATTATCAACTATACAGTCGGAAAGTATTATGAATCTTCAGCCCTTCTGGTTAATCGAGCAGTCCCAATACAAATTAGCCACACCGTCTGGCCAATACTTTACTCGCGGGTTTAATGGCCCACGTGCGAGCAATAGCATCGTCTTCATTATTCACTCCTCTGGCTCAACCGGCTTTCCAAAACCGATTTTCCAGACACAAAAGGCGGCACTCACAAACTATTCCAGCGGGCTTCCATACCGTGCTTTCCTCACTCTACCGCTCTACCACAACCATGGGTTGAGTTGCTTATTTCGGGCAATTTATGCGGGTAATGAGATCGCAATGTTCAACGCTAACCTCCCTCTCACCGGAGCCAATCTTATTGCCGCACTGGAAAAGCTTCAGCCCGGAGGGTTTCATGGGGTTCCGTATGCATTGAAGTTACTTGCTGAGTCTGAGCGTGGAATCCAGCTATTAAGCACCTGTGATGTCGTTCAGTTTGGTGGAAGCAGCTGCCCAGATGAAACCGGTGATCGACTGGTAGAGGGCGGAGTTCATCTCATCTCTCATTATGGCGCGTAGGTAACCCATATATCTTCTAAGTTCCTTACTTGACTAATGAGTCTTATAGAACTGAGATCGGTCAACTTATGACTTCGAACAGGCCAAGGAGCGACAGATCTTGGAATTACCTTCGACCTCTTCCTGGCCGCTCCGAATACATGAAGTTTGATTTGGTTGCCGAAGACTTGTACGAGCTCGTAGTTTTGGATGGTTTACCATCCAAAGTTGTCAGCAATTCAAATAACCCACCTAGATCATTCCGAACAGCCGATACCTTTTCGCCTCATCCAACAATTACAAATGCATGGAAGTATGTTGGTCGTTTTGACGACCGCATCACACTGGTTAATGGTGAAAAGGTTCTTCCAGTAACTATTGAGCATCAGGTTCGGGCGAATGAATTGGTTCGGGATTGTTGGATGTTCGGCGTCGACAGAGAAATACCGGGCATGATGATTGTACCAAGCGAGCATGCTGCAGGTCTTTCAAAGGAAGAAATATTTAACCGGATTTGGCCATCAGTCCAGGCAGCTAATTCTCGCGCGGAGGGTTTTAGTCAATTGTCAAAGGAGATGGTTGAGATCCTTGACATCGCTACACAGTACCCACAAACGGACAAGGGAACTATGATTAGAGCCAAGACCTACAACCAGTTTCGCGATCAAATCAACGAAATATATGCAAGATTCGAAAACGGAAGCGGTCTCGGGAAACTTGCTCTCGATCTCGAGCCTCTGGAACAATGGCTACTCCATGCCTTCCACACAGTTATGGGCAACGGCGATGTGGAAAACGTCGACACTGACCTATTTGCAGCCGGCGTTGATAGCTTGCGAGCCATCACAGTCTTTGGAATGATCAAGAGAGAGCTCGATTGTGGGCGTGGCAATGTTAGTCGCAACGTGGTATTTGAGCAGCCGAGTATTAAAGCACTTGCGGCATTCTTATATGCCTTGCGAACAGGTACTGAGGTTGTGGCGAAGGATGAGTGTGCTATCATGGCAGAACTAATTAAAAAGTACTCGGCGTTTGAAAAGCATACTCCCGGAATTTTGGAAACATCCAAGGAGACGATTGTAAGTCAGCCATTTCTACCATTTGCTCACTCTACAACAAGGCTAACCTTTCCTAGCTTCTCACAGGAGCAACAGGTTCACTGGGTGCCCATGTCTTAGCGCAACTAATAGCAAAGAACACTGTTTCCAAGGTCTACTGCCTCGTACGTGCATCTTCGCCCGCCACTGCAACCGATCGAGTTCTCTCCACACTCTGGACCAAACTCATCAATCCCGTACACACAAAAAAGATTGTTTGTTTACCGTCCGACCTCAGCGAATCGGATCTCGGCTTGCCGACCGCTGTTCTTAGCACACTTCAAGAGAAGCTCACAAAGGTCATTCATTGCGCATGGGCTGTCAACTTCAACATCGGCGTATCGACCTTTGAGGCACAGCACATCCGCGGAACACACAACCTCCTCAATGTCTGCCTCTCTGTCAAAACTAAATTGCCAGCATCTTTGTACTTCTGCTCTTCCATCTCTGCTGCTGCTGGCACACCCATCCCGGCTACCATCACCGAAAGCTTTATTCCCGAGTTGCATCATGCTCAAAATATGGGCTACGCCCGTTCAAAGCTAGTTACAGAGAACATCATTAGAGCCGCTGTAGCAAGCACTGGCATGAATGCAAGAGTGCTAAGAGTTGGTCAGATCATCGGTGACAGCAAGACAGGCCTATGGAACAGCACGGAAGCTATTCCACTCATGATACGCTCCGCTATTACTATGGGAGCATTACCCAAGCTTGACGAGACCCCGAATTGGATGCCCAGTGACCTAGTCGCGAAGGCAATCTTGGACATCACCGGCCTCAACTCTCCAATTGAAGTAGCAACTAGCGGTCATGAGGACGAAGTTGTCTACCACGTACAGAACTCACAAAATTTCCACTGGACAAGAGATTTATTGCCAGCATTAAAGGCTGCTGGTCTGGAATTCCAATGTCTTGAGCAGAGAGAGTGGGTGCGGTTGCTCGTCGCGTCTAATCCGGATCCCGTAAAGAACCCAACGATCAAGTTGGTCGATTTCTTCGCCAATAAGTACGATAACGATGAGCCTGGAAGGAAGGGCCTTGTTTTTCTCACTGAAAAAACAGGGGCTGTAAGTCAGACGGTCAAGGACGGATATGATGTTGTCGGGCAAGGATTAGTTGACAAGATGGTACAGAGGTGGAAATTGGAATGGGCTGACTAGAGCTACTTGCTTTTGGGATGGAATCGTAGTAATTTGTTTCACGCACATAATTTAGTTTTAGTTGGTATTGAGGGGACGTTTCCACCGTACTATTCGCGAATTAAGAAAACTCTCATTCATTTGCAAATGATCCGTTCGAGCTCATTCCACCAACTGTTTGTGAGACTAGTCCTGCATATGAATGCTTATATGTGTGTATATTGTTTACAGAAGGATTTCTTTTTAAGAGAACGAGAGAGACAGCGGGGCTCATTGGAAATTTAGTTGGACCGGAATCTTAGAATGACATAATTTCCCTACTATGAAAGAGGAATTTACCCTATCCAAACCATTACTAATACGTCTGACGGAAAGTGAAGACACCTGTTTTCCGAGAGATTACACGGATAATCACTTATGGCTCCGAATATCGCGGAACCGGGTTTTCCGCACATATGGCGATAATCCGGCTCAAACATTGCTTTAGAAAAGTTTGAGCTGAATTATCGCCATATGTGCCCTTTCACAGAAGTGACGAACAGAACGTCGTATATCTTTTCCGTCGTATCCAGCTTGAAACAGTATAATCCCACCATAGCACGAAAAATGGCAACCAAACACTTCTTCAATAATGCGGATGATCTTGTGGTGGAGTGCTTGGAGAGCTTGGTCTTGATGAATGAAGAATTACTTCTGGACAGAGAAAATAAAGGTTTGTACTACACCACGAATAGCGAATTGCTCCCTGCAGAGCTCAGGCTGACTCGCATTGCTCTCATATTAGTTGTGTTCACTAGACCACATGACTCAGCTTCATGTGTATCTTTGATAGCCGGAGGAGGTGCAGGGCACGAACCAGCACATGCTGGTTTTGTAGGCAACGGAATGCTCACCGGGTCAGTCTCAGGCTTTGTTTTCGCATCACCAAGTGTTACACAGATCGTCAGTGCACTTCGCCATGTCGGCGGTAAAGCTGGTACAATCTTAATCATCATGAACTACACGGGAGACGTCTTTCATTTTCACTTGGCAGCAGAGAAATTTCTTGCAAACTATGGGCTTCCGGTTGAGGTTGTAGTTGTCGGCGATGATGTCTCAGTTGGACGAAAGAAGAGTGGAAAGGTTGGCAGGCGAGGCCTCGCAGGGACGGTACTTGTTCATAAAATCCTCGGCTCCATGAGTTCCACTCCAGGAATTACCTTAACGCAACTCGCCGAGGCAGGTAGGTTGGTAGTCTCGAATCTAGTGACCGTTGGAACTTCACTTGGTCAGGTTCACGTACCAGGCAGAGGTGCAGCTGCTGACCCACCGGCGGCGAGTGACAGTGTCGAGTTAGGGATGGGTATTCACAACGAAATTGGCTGCCGAGTGCTTAGCCCTCGACCAGATCTACCATCCTTGGTAGATTTGATGCTTGACCAACTCTTGGATCAGAAGGATACGGACCGCGGTTACGTAAATATGAACAATGCTGAAGAAATTGTGCTGCTCGTCAACAATCTTGGAAGTGTCTCCGAGTTGGAGTTTGGTGGCATTGCAACGCAAGTTATAAAAGCCCTCGGTATGTCAAGAGTCCATATGTTAGATGAAAAAACTAAGTCTCTAGGTATTCGCGGTGTTAAACTTTCAAAAGTACTGTCGGGAACTTACATGACGAGCTTAGACGGGCCAGGGTTCAGCATTACTTTGCTGAAAGCCACAACGGAGATGCTAAAGCATATTGACGCCCCAACGACCGCAAGTGGCTGGAAGCCGGCACGAAACCCGAATTTAAACCCTCAAAGAGAAGCTGTTCTTGCCCCTGATGCATTACATGTCACTTCAGGGTCCGATGAAGCTGCAGCCAGGCTTTCACGTACGTTGGATAAACACATTCACACTATGCAATGCAATTTCTGACTTTTTTTCACCAGTGGATGTTCATGGTTTCACAGTCGCGGTTACATATGCCTGCAAGAAGCTAATCGACAACGAGCCTTCAATTACGTACTTTGATACTATCGTCGGCGACGGAGACTGTGGAACAACACTGGCACGTGGTGCTACCGCTGTTCTTAAATGGCTCCAGTCAGGCAAAGTTGGCTCAAATGCGGTTGAAACAATGCTCGGACTGACTGAGGTGATTGAGAATGGCATGGATGGGACATCCGGTGCAATATACACCATTTTCTTCGCGGCGCTAACGTCAGCATTAAAGTCTCTCAGTTCTATACACCAATCCCTCGACTCCAGGCTCTGGGCCAGCGCGGCTGAGAAGGCGTTGGCGCAGCTCCAACTAGCTACCCCAGCCAGACAAGGAGATCGAACGTTGATGGATGCTCTAGAACCTTTTATACACAGCCTATCAATCGGTAGCGGTCTCAATACAGCAGCAGCAGAAGCAAAAAAGGGTGCCGAGAGTACAATAGGAATGATTGCGGTATTTGGTCGGGCTGTGTATGTAGACGACAGTGTTTGGAAAGATGTGCCGGATCCAGGAGCAATGGGGATCGTTTCTTTAGTGGATGGTCTCGCAGGGATAGTCTAGTCTACTCTAGTATTAATATCCTGAGTTATACGTCATTACCTGAATTTTATCCAATGCTGGATCTTCAACGTCTGTGGAGGAATTGATAATTCAATTGGTTCTACTGTTCTACCTATCTATTTAGGAACTCTGGTTTTCAACAAAAAGACAATAGTGATACCTACCTAGTTCCACTGTATAAAGGAGTATTATATCCGCAAGAAGGAGATTTATGGGGCAAGCTGGGATAGGTCATATGGTCGTCAGGATTGGTTCAATCAACTGCCGATACGGAAAAGCAGTTTTTACGGAAAAGGTTTGCCGGGTTTTACAGCTCTACTATTTTATTTTGCGACACCAATCAGGAGACGCGGAAAAGGAAAAGGGAACTCGGCTCTTGGCTAAAGCTTGGCCAAACATCACAAACAACACTACTAAGTTCACTTGCGGGGTACCCCATGGGGATTCTCAGTTTCCACTTTTCCGCGTGGTAGTCAAGAGAGCGACCGTGCATACTATTATTACTCCACCGAGTATATAAAGACATGGCTCAACATACAAACACAGTTCAGGGCCTTTAATTATATACGCCAATAAGCCGGATTCTTCTGGGCCCACATCTCAACTGGAACCAGATTCTCCACAACATTAGCAATGCAGACCACTACCGTTGACGAAAAACCAATGGCAGCAGTCGAACATGCCGAGAACGATCTTGATCTTTCTGACCAAAAGGCACACCAAACCAATGACCAACTCGATCGTTTTGGTTCCTATGCCAAAGTCGATCCTGCGGAGATCGCTCTGGTTAGAAAATTGGATATCCATATGATGGTATGAGTTCTTCCCTGCATTCGGACTTGTTCCTCATTAGAGATGTCAGACATCTGACATTATTTGTAGCCAATTCTTTGGGTAATGTATTTCCTCAACTTTCTGGACAGAAACGCGATGGTGAACGGAAAGTTGAATGGGTTGGACGATGATCTCAAATTGAAAGGCACTCAATATAATACTCTCGTTTCGATCTTATTCGTTGGCTATCTGTTGGGTCAGGTCCCGTCAAATATGATCCTCAACAGAGTCAAGCCAGCGTGGTACATGGCAGGTTTGTTGTGAATCCTAGTACCACCATCCGCCTCCTCCTTTGCTAACCTATGTTCCCAGGGTTCATGATGGCGTGGGCCATCGTATCCACTCTCACCTTCATTGTCAAAGATTACAAAAGCATGCTTGCTGTCCGCTTTTTACTTGGTGTTACCGAGGCACCGGTAGGTTCAGAGCAGCATGGAATGCATGGTGAAATTTACTAATCAGTCCTCAAGTTCTACCCCGGCTCCTTATACATGATCAGCATGTTCTATACTCGAAAGGAGGCCGCTAGCAGAATGGCAATATTTTATACTGGTAACATGTTGGCCAGTTCTTTCTCAGGGCTCATCTCTGCTGGCGTTTTCGCTGGTCTTGATGGCGTCCATGGCTGGGCTGGGTGGCGCTGGCTGTTCCTCATCCAGGGTTTAGTCACCATTGTGGCCGCTATTGCTGCTTTCTTCATGCTTCCGAATTCGCCCCTGGAGACTAGCTGGCTCACTCCTTCGGAGCGCCAATTCGCTCATGACCGTATCGAACGCGATACAACTGGACGACGAACAGGAACGAGCACGTGGACCGGCCTTCGTGAAGCCTGTACTGACTATCGTACCTGGATCTTTTGTTTAATGATCAACCTCCACTTATCGGCCAACGGTTTCAAGAACTTCATGCCCACTGTCGTTAAGACCCTTGGATTTAACACCACCACCACGCTTGTCCTAACATGCCCTCCTTACCTTGTTGCCACATTTACATCTGTTCTGGTTTCGTGGTCATCAGGCAGATACAACGAGCGCACTTGGCACATAACCATCTCAAAGGCTTTAGCCATTGTAGGCTTTGCTGTTGCATGGGGCACAGTGAATACTGCTGCCCGATACTTTGCCATGGTTCTCTTTGTCGGAGCCACTTATGGCGTCAATAATATTGGAATGGCTTGGGTTGCTTCAACTTTGGGGCAAACGAATGAAAAGAAGGCGGTGGCAGTCGCTCTCGCCAATACTCTTGGAAACATCGCCAGCATATATACACCATACCTATGGCCAGACAGTGACGCACCGCGATTTGGTACCGCTATGGGTGCGAGCATTGGGTTTTCAGTCGGGGTGGTCATTTGCGCTTGGGTAATGAGATTCGTCTTAACAAGGGATAATAGAAAGAGACGGACTGAGGATTCGGAGGCCATCAATTTCTATGCATACTAAATTGCATATCATGGTGAGAACTTGCAGCTACTATTCCTCAGGTATTCAATGCCAATTCCATGGTATTATAGAGTAGCTGCTCTCATGTAATTAGGGCCATGATTTTATTTGTTTATTGCGCAGCGAATGTTGAAAAGGCAGAGTCCTTTTCTCAATGGATACCAAGCGAATGTAAGCCAAATGTCGAGAATAAATTACTTAGTTTATAAGGCGCAAGTACCTATTTAGAATAGGGTCAGAGTATTAAACTACTTATGTTCAGTGGTTACAGCATCAATATCGTCTTCTGGGAGTACAGATCCCAGTTTAGTGAGGACTTTGCAGTAAGGAGACAAGCTACGATGGGTAAGGTTAATGGCGGCGATGATGATGTTAAAGCTGGAATCAAAAAGGGGGCGATCGACTCCAGGTGATCGACTCTTCATACACTGGGCTGAATTTGTTCTGCAGCAGTAGAATGCAGTGTAATACGAGAGGGGTAATGGGTTTGTGTCTGTTAAGCTTGGTATTCCATGTATTCCATGTACCCAGCTTCCGTCATGGTCAGGATCTCTCAGCTTAGCTTGCTACGTAGAGACCCAAGCCTCCTATGGGATCGGGATCGTTCAGCCTTGCTAGACAGGCCCGGCTAGACTTGCAAATTCTATATTATATTAAGCGGCAGTGGGCTAGAATTGTATGCAAAATTGTACAAAATATACAATTAATCGCTCAATTGCAAAGCTAAGATGAAGCTGTTTATCCCATTCTCTGCTTTTTCCTCACCCAAACTTCTTTATCCGAACCATCTACACCACGCAACTGTACCTCCCATATTTTGAGCCTGTAATTCCCGCGATCGCCTGTTCCAGTAAACAAGTCAAAAGACCACTCATGTTTCGGACATGTAAGTCCAGCGCTAAGAACAACGCCAAAGTCCTCGATATCAAAAAGTGTGCCCCGTGAAAGAGGAAATGATGAATGAGGGCATTGCTACAAATTTGTGTTATTAAAATTGGCCGTAGTAAAGTGCATTAAATCCATTTGTCTGACATACATGGTCTATGGCGTGGAATTTCCCTTTGTATTGAAATACGAGAATCTGGCTCTTCAGGTCCGATGCCTCATCGAGGTCTGCCTCGGCTAGCCCCTTGTGATTTTGAGAGCCATTTTCGCCGTCTTCATTTGAGGTGTAAAAGACTTTGCATCCAGGCTTGAAACCTGCGTTGCAGGCTCGAGATTGCGATAAACTGGCACCGTCTAACTCAACATCGATGAATGCCGAGGCAAGGCCGACAAATAGCCACTGTGTGTCTGTCCGAGATGCGGCTCCAAATGGATTCATCCCTAGGCGTGTTGCCGGAGTGTCAATCTTCCAAAGTCTCAAGGGTTGTTGGTGGCAAGCGGCACCTTTTCATCATCTACAATCGGAGTTCATCACGTGCTCTGAAAAAAAAAAGTGGTTTTATGAACGAAATGCATAAGTTAGATATTGCACGTTAGATATTGCACAGTAAAGAAACTATCACATACGGCTAGGGGCTCATGAGAATCGGGTATACCTGCTCTTCCAAGATGAGCTTTAATTAAAGATATAATTACGTGTTCGGCATTGTAAGTACCTTTACATACAAATTATTATGTAAATCTACCTTTAACTCACGGTTGGGCCGGCCAGTTCGTGAACTAGCCGGACCAACCACGAATTTGCGATTGACGGTTGGGCCGGCCCGCTCATGGACTGGCTGGCCCAACCATAAAGTGGTGGTGGTGTAGATAGCATCGTAGAAAATTCAAATCCTACATCCTACAACTGTAGGTGAGGGTACTTTATTATATAATAGTATAACGTACTCCACATGCGAGTGGTTCACACAAGCGAGTGGTGCACCCAACTACGATATCACGACCTCCATATTTTATTGCGCTTTTCTCCACAACTCAACATGGAGAGACCTTGTAAAG